>CM061752.1:196627141-196872613 GCA_030979885.1 Lolium multiflorum | reverse complement strand
GGCTTGCGAGGAAAAAAATTCGAAGGCGCAACTATAAAGTACGTAGGCGTGTAAACCAACGACATCTTCGAGAATGCTGCGCCACTGGAGATTTTCCAACCCTTTACTCCGACTGTAAGAGGAGATGGAGTCTTTCCGCGAGCACAAGTGCAAGGTGCTTGAAGATGTATAAGCAATCCCTATCAGGAGAAGCTCATGTGAAGATATCAATACCTCTCTTCATTATTAGAGGAGATGAGTCTCCAAAGACTTAGGAAGAAATTTTCCAGAGTGAGCAGCTTGAAGATGTCGTAGGCGTGTGCACAAACGACATCTTCGAGGGAGATTTTCCAACACTTACTCCATCCATGGGGATGAAACTCTCCTACACCTGAGTTGGCTTGTTGATGCTGCTTGCCAAGCGTATGATGCTCAGCACATAGGCACGACGCTTCGCTGTCTTCTTCCTCAGCGGGCGTCGTGCGCCATGCTTTATCTCATGAAGCGTTAAATCACCCACCGCGTCCTTATCCACCCGCCGACAGCTTTAGTCACGGTTGCACCCTCCAGTCGGGACTAAAGCTTACCCAACGTCCTTATCCCACCGACAGGTTTCTTAGATGACACAAAACAACCTTTATCCGGTTGCACCCACCAACCGGGACTAAAGCAACCTCCACCACCGACAATTTTGTTAGATGATACAAAACCACCTTTAGTCCCAGTTGCACCACCTGCGGGACTAAAGGTTTCTTCTTCCTCGCAAATTTTCTCTTCTTCACCATTTCTTCTGTCTTCCAGCCTCTTTCTTCCCGCCACTTTCTTCCCGCCTCCTGTCTTCCCGCTCCCATTTTCCCGCCATTTCTCACTACATATGTGTTGCCCAGCAGTATCACATCTCTACAATCTCTCATCACTCTCTCATGGCTTCCCTTGCCTGCTCTAACCCAGCAGGTGGAGGAGCTTTCCGCCTCGAACTACCCTTGCCCACCGGGCTTCCGCATCCCGCTTGGTGCCGGGCCCTGGCGCGGACGTGCAGTCCCTCCCGTCCCTCGGTGCGCAGCGGGCGGCCATCACGAACACCTGCCTCGACCTCATGACTGGAGCAGCGGATGAATCCCCGCCGCTGGCATCCAGATAACCAGCATACTTAGGACGCCTTCTTCATCAGTAGCGGCGTGAGAGGGCACTCGCCAAGTATGAGGAGGACGGTCTGCTTCATGGGAACTTCCACGAGGCCGACCGTCGGCTGTGGTGGTGCGACCGGACTCTGCAGAGCCTCATGGACTACATCACGGCCCGTGATATCCCTACTGCGCTACCCTCGATTCGGAGCCAGCGCGAACCATTACGCGACAACGTGGCAGACAGACAACAGGTAGCGACTACCAGTACAACGGCGGCGACTATGAAGACTACGAGTATACATATTATACGGCAGGAGTATGACTAAGTCACTCCAAATTTCATGTATCATTAGTGGTATCTCGAATCAATCGAATCATTATTCGAAAATGGACACCAAACACATCACAGATAATATAATTCACATGATCCATTCAACAAAGTTTGGTAAATTATTACACATCATTTCTTCCCTTGTGTCCCTGCTTGCTTACGATTGTGCCGTATCCATGGGGCATCCTCATCATTTAACTTAATGCTTGGGTCGGTGTTCACTTTGAAGGGGGGAATTTCAACAAACATATTATAAATCTTCTGACATGTCTGTCTTGTCCTCCTCCCACGATGTTTCTTTTCACAGAAAGAACTATGGCGCTTTGAATCATCGCATGATGTACTGATCGTTTTCTTATCTTTACGTTTCCTCCTCGTTTTGCTACTCATGTCCTTCACATAGAAAACTTTGAGCGACATCTTTCGCTAGGACGAATGGTTCGTCAAGGTAACCAAGATTGTTGAAATCCACCATTGTCATTCGGTACTGGTCCACCTTTACCCCACCTCGTGTTAGCTTGAACCATTTGCATAGGAACAAAGGGACCTTAAAGGAGGGTCCATAGTCAGTTCCATATCTCCTCTATGTGTGTCATGTGACCTTCCCATTCTCGGTTGCTGCATCAAAGCGGACACCACTGTTTTGGTTGGTGCTCTTTTTATCTTGGGCGATCGTTTAAAATGTATTCCCATTTATCTCGTACCCTTGGAAAGTCGTTATAGTCAAAGATGGTTGATACGTCTCCAACGTACCTATAATTTATGATGTTCCATGCTTGTTTTATGACAATACTTACATGTTTTGCTTGCACTTTATAATGTTTTTAAGCATTTTATGGAACTAACCTATTAACGAGATGCCGAAGGGACGATTCTTATTTTAAATTGTTTTTTGGTTCCCGAGAGAAAGAAATTTGTTAAGACAATATTCTCGAGATTCGACGAAATCAACGCAGGGGACACCCGGAACCTTCTAGAAGATGGGAGGGATTAAGAGGGTGCCACGGGGCCCACACACAACAGAGGGCCGCGGGCTCCCTGCAAGCGCTTTGGCACAGTGGGAGAGGCCCAGTAGCCCCCTCAGAGCTCGACTCTTCGCCTATTTAAGCAAACCTGACCTAAAACATCGAGACCGATTGATGAAACTCCGAGAAAGACTCCGGGGGCGCCACCGTCCGCGAAACTCCAATTCGGGAGACAACAGTCTGTTCAGGCACCACAGGTCCAAGCAGGAAGGTATCTCCATCAACACCACCGCCTCATCATGCTCGTGAGTAGTTCCCCCATGGACTACGGGTTCTCAGCTAGCGAGTTGGTATTCTCTCCCCCATGTACTTCAGTACAATGATCTCATGAGAGTTGCCTTACATGATTGAGATTCATCTTATGTAATCGGTGTTGTTTTTTGTTTGGGATCCGATGGATTGTTACATTATGATTAGTCTATCTATAAAGTTGTGAAGTTATTGTTGTTGCAATCTTGTTGTGTTTAATGCTTGTCACTAGGGCCGAGTGGCATGATCTTAGATTTAAACTCTATACTTATTGGCAGATTGTATCTGATTGTTTGCACATGTCTGTCGGGACACAAGTAACTGATAAATGCTTCATTGAACTTGTACCTCTAGAGGATCACATGTTTTCACGGGGTGTTGATGCTTTGCGTGCTCTATTGAAAGGAGTGCCTTAATTTCCATTAGATTCCCTAGAGGCCCGGCTGCGGCTGGTAGGACATAAGATGTTGTACAAGTTTCTCATTGCAGGCACGTATGAATATATGGGAAATATGCCTACATGATTAATAATCTTGATGTTACATCTTAATGCTATTTCAATCCTATCAATTGCCAAACAGTAATTTACCTAACACTTGTTATTGGAGAGTTCCACTAGTGTAGATAGGTAGGAAATCTCTCATCATCATATACTTGTTCATGACAGTGGAAGTAGTATCAACTATTCTGGTGCCATTGCTCTCATGTTACTACTATTGCTGTTGTGTTACTGTTACTCTTGCTCTCCTATTACTGCTACTGCTACTGCTTACTAGTGCTTTTCAGGTCTTGAAGCTGAATTGACAACTCAGTTGTTAAGGCTTTCAAGTATTCTTTACCTCCCCTTGTGTCGAATCAATAAATTTGGGTTTTACTTCCCTCGAAGACTGTTGCGATCCCCTATACTTGTGGGTTATCAATGGTGTCTTGGACAACATGTACAACTGATCTACAACATCATTGTCATTCATTAAATGTTTTCTCAACCAACTGCTGAAAGTCTCCGTAGCCCAAGGCCTTCTAATCCCCAAGTTGAGCTTCACCGGGTTGTCCAGGCGTAAAATATTCTTGTGTTTCTCAAAGTACGGAGCCACCAAGCTGGAATTGGTCAGAACTGTGTGGTGTGCTTCAGTCATAGAATGGCCGTCCATACATATTGTTGATTTCCTTCCGATCGTGCCTTTTCCACGTCCCCTCGTGCCGCGATCGGGGAAGACCAATCGGCTTAAGGTCGGGAACAAAGTCAACACAAAACTCAGTTACCTCCTCATTTCCATAGCCCAATGCTTCCTTCTGGCCTAGCACGTTTACGAACATATTTCTTTAATACTCACATGAACCTCTCAAGGAACATATTGTGAAAATCTTCAGGCCAGGAATAAATCTGTGACTAGGTGAACCCCGGGAGGTGCGTCATAATATTGAAGATGGATGGTGGGAAACAACTCGCAGCTGACAAGACATTGGACCACATCGTTCTGTAACCATGGTAGAACACGGGATTGATTACCTTAGGAGGTGCATTGAAGATGCACATAGCTTCTAGCTAGCTGCTCGAACATTGCCCGTGAGGAGCCCTCAAAGCAATCAGAACAATTGCGTCATAATCACGTGTGATCATTGAGACTTGAGGTTTTTGGAACTTTTTCTCCACTTCATATTTTATTATTCCCTTTATATTGGGCGAGAATCCACGGGACCTTCATACTGCTCATGCATTTAAAAAAGATGACCTTCTCTTCGTTGGTCGTAGCTGGCACGACCTTGAAGCCATTCGGATCTTAGGTCGCCGGGGGTCTTTCAAGCGTTCTTGGTCGCATTACTTCCTTTGTATCATTGTCTTCCCTTACCGCCCAAGAAGCTTAGCAGGTTCATGCAAAGATTTTTCGTAATGCATCACGTCGATTGCAGGGCGGACATCTAGGACTTTCCAATATTCAGCTCCCAAAATATAGATTTCTTTTCCACATGGAGTGCGTGCCCACGTCGGGTCCCTTAGAGATGATGTCCCGTGGAGACCCTTTCAAGGCAGCTTTCAAATCCTTGACCATATTAAATACCTCGCTTTGATCGTCATGACTCGGCTTGGTGATCTGCCCCTTCTTTCCAGTTGTAATGCTTGCACCTTTCTTTCTTCGTTGCTGATTTTTGCTTGAAGAAATAAATGATACCCCGGTACCAAATTCTTCTTACAATTTGGCAAATGTACACTTTCAGTCTCATTTAAGCAGTGCGCATGCATTATATCCTTATTTGTCTGCCCCGAAGGTTACTGAGCGGGCCAATGGTTGATAGTTCACAATGGCAATGAGGTAATTCCTCTTCTTTTATGCTCATCCCACCACGGACACCAGGTCTACTTTACAACTGTAAAGTTCGTAACTAGCGGCCCCTTGGGTACGCCGATGTTGTTGTGGGTTGCTTAGGACCTTGGATGAGCCACTGGCATCATAATGAACTTTCGCTTCATGCACAACCAAGGAGAAGGTTGTAGATGCATGGGAAGTCTGGGCCGAGTGCTATGGGGGCTACGCTCGCCAAAAGGATTCATACCATCTGTACTTAGACCAAATCTGCTGTTCCTTGCGTCAGCTGCAAAATCTTAAACTCTCTGTCGATCTTTCTCCATTACGTTCCATCTGCGGGGTGTCTCAACTCCCCGAGTCAGAGCTTGCGGTCCTCTTTGTGCCATCGCAGCAACTTGGCATGCTCTTTGTTCTTTGAAACGAGACGTTTGCGTGGTGTGCGGAGCATACGGGCATGGCAGGGCCCCAGGCACGGGCAGACCTCGGGCCGGCCAGGAGTGAGCCCGATGCAAAAAATCCGGCCCAAGCCGGCCCGGCCCGACCAAAATCCCACCAAGCCCGTCGGAGGCGTCCCGGTACATGGGCCAGACTGTGATGTTAAAGTGCATTTTCAGACCACCCGAGCCCAAGCCCGGCGTGATCGGGCCAACATTTCTAGCTAGGCCCGAGTTTTTCGGACGGGCTCGGGCCGAGCCGTCGAGGCGGGCGCCGTGGCGGATATAAGCATACCACATCACCTTGGCGGGAACCCTCTTCTGGGTTTCTCGCCCTCAATATCGTCACCGGGGTCATCGCCTCTGATCTTATAACGATGCATTGCATACAGGGCATTCATTCAAATTCTCGTATTCACCGCGATAGAGAGGATGCAGTCCTTAATGCATGCATGTATCTTCGGAGCCTCTAAACCTGAGAGAGGCCGGACAACTGACCTTCTTTACTTAAATGCGTGCTTGGCGGGCAACTCATTGTTCTTTAGGCTTATATTCTTCATCATTTTGACAAATTTTCAAATCCCGAGTCGAATGGAGCCTTCTGTGCCTTCCATTTGACCAAATCCAGGTGTGCGACGACACCAGGACCATTACTCGCATCGAGAATTTTAACGACTTTTTGTGATCCTCTAACATCGCGATCCAAATTCTTCCTCTCCTTTCGGTTCGCAGCCTCTCAGGTGCATCAGCAATGGTCGGACCAAGATCATCAACGGGCTCATCACGTGCCTCTTCTTCACCTTCCTTCACCTTCCCCACCTTCAGCATCCTCCATGAAAGTATCACGTAGAAATGATCAAGATAGTTTTCATCGATGAAATCATCCCTTCTTCATCTTCTTCCATTATAACCCTCTTTCTCCATGCTTGGTCCAACAATTATAGCTTGGCATGAACCGTGCAGCGGAGTGCGGTGAACTTCTCTTCGAGGAAGGTAACCCTTCGATTCTTACGGTCAACACATGAATGATGTAAAACCCATACTTGCTTGTGCACTACGAGGAAATCTTTCAAACACGTAGTGAACTCGCCGGAGAGTCGATTACCGTACATCCATTGCAAACTTTATAAATATTTATAATATAAAATATATAATTAACCATCATGCATTTGTTAAACTAACTAGCTACAAACAATAGAATTAAACAATGAACTACACATGCATATTTTGCCATGTGACACATATGAAGAAGGGTTCAAGTTGCTAACCGCGATCGGGGAGGAAAAAATAAATGAGGAAGCTCAAGTGCGGCTCGAGCACTTCATATCATGTTTGTTTCATGCTCTTGGGGCATTTCATCAAACACTGTGTGCATAAGAGGAGCAAAAGCAAACCCTAACCTGTGAAGTTTGTGAAGAGAAGTAGCACCAAATGGCTAAGTGCGGTGGGCTGGCTGGTGACTAAAGGTGGAGGCCTTTAGTCCCGGTTGGCACCAACCGGGACTAAGACACTGGTGGAAAAAGGACCTTTGGTCGCGGTTGGCCACACCAGCAGCAATAAAGCCCCTCCCGTCCACCGGCTGGCCACCGAGCGACTAATGGAGTCTTTAGTCGCGGTTCGCCTCCCAAACCGCGACTAAAGACCCCCATTAGTCGCGGTTCCTACATTTTGACGACTAATGGGGCTCGTGGAAGCCTCTTTTCTACTAGTGTATGCGTACCATGCATGCAAATGACCTACGATCCAACCACCATCAGTGTATGTACATAGTTGGCTGCTGCTAGCTAGCTTCCTTCTGCTTTTGGCCGCTCGCCGTAGTTCTTTGGTCCATCACGCCGTCGTTTGGGCATGCCGTAGACTGCTCCGACCATGCTGGCACTTATACTACTCGGAGTCGGACCCTTCTGAGCCTACACCCGCAATACCATCCGATCCCTCTGACCGACTACAAATGAAGCCTGATGGTGAAACCCTAACCAGCCGCGACGCCGCCCCACCTACGAGTTTCCTCACTTCTGCGCCAGGGCGCAGCCTGACGAAGCTCGGGCGGCGCGGCGGGGCCACCTCCTCTCCCCACGCCGGTGGCGGTGCGAACCGTGGCGCTGGTGGGCGCGACGGCGGGCGGAGGACGTCGGGAGCGCGGCTGCTCGTCGCGGCGCGGAGACTCCGAGGTCTTGGCGTGCTCTCGCGGTGCGGCTCCCCGGACGTCCGCGGCGCCCGGCCGCGCCTGAGCTCTCTGCTTATCGGCAGCCGGGTGATGAGAAGCGGCTTCCCGAGCGGTGATTCGCGGGCGGCGAGACAGCGGCGCGCGCCGCTCTTGAGAGGTGATACGTCTCAAACGTATCTATAATTTCATATGTTCCATACTACTTATATGAAAATACTCATATGTTTTATATACACTTTATATCATTTTGATGTATTTTTCGGCACTAACCTATTAACAAGATGCGGCAGCGTTCCTTCTGCTGTTTTTGGTTTCGAGAAATCCTACACGGGAAATATTCTCGGGTGGGCGAAACAAAAACTTCCTATTTTTCTCGGAGGGTTCCAGAACACCGAGGAGGACGGAGAAGGGCCTGAGGGTGGCCACACCCGCGTGGCAGCGCGGCCCAGAGGGGGCGCGCCGCCCTATGGGGTGGGCCCCTCGGGCGTATCCCGACTACGCGCCCGTGTGTGGGCAAGGTCGCGAGAGCCACAATGCAGGGCACGATGCGAGAAAGGTTCCGGAGACGCCGCAATCCCATCTCGGGAGTTCGGAGATCGCCTCCGGCACACCGCAGAGAGAGAGATCATCACCGGAGGAGCACTACATCTGTACCCGCCTCACGGGATGATCGTGAGTAGTTAAATGTCAGCAGGCTATGGGTCCATAGCAGTAGCTAGATGGTTGTCTTCTTCTCTTGTGCTATCATGTTTAGATCTTGTGAGCTGCCTATCATGATCAAGATCGTCTATTTGTAATGCTACATGTTGCGTTTGTTGGGATCCGATGAATATTGAATACTATATCAAGTTGATTATCAATCTATCATATATGTGTTGTTTATGTTCTTGCATGTCTCCGTTGCTATAGAGGCTCTGGGCCAGTTGATACTTGTAACTCCAAGAGAGTATTTATGCTCGATAGTGGGTTCATGCCTCCATTGAATCTGGGACAGTGAGAGAAAGTTCTAAGGTTGTGGATGTGTTGTTGCCACTAGGGATAAAACATCGATGCTTTGTCTAAGGATATTTGTGTTGATTACATTACACACCATACTTGATGCAATTGTCTGTTGTTTGCAACTAATACTGGAAGGGGTGCGGATGCTAACCCGGAGGTGGACTTTTTAGGCATAGATGCATGCTGGATAGCGGTCTATGTTCTTTGTCGTAATACCTAATTAAATCTGTAGTAGTCATCATGATATATGTATGTGCATCTCTATTTTTCAATTGCCCCAACTGTAATTTTGTTCACCCAACATGCTAGTTATCTTATTGGAGAGACACCACTAGTGGTATGGACCCCGGTCCATTCTTTTACATCTGAAATACAATCTCTTGCAAAGCACATGTTCTCATTGTTTTCTACAAGCAAACATCATTCTCCACACCATACGTTTAATCCTTTGTTTTCAGCAAGCCGGTGAGATTGACAACCTCCTTTGTTAAGTTGGGGCAAAGTATTGTGATTGTGTTGTACAGGTTCCACGTTGGCCGGAATCCCTATTGTTGCGCCGCACTACACTCCTCCACCAACTTAACTTTCACGTGGCCTTCATCTCCCACCTTTTGGTTCGATAACCTTGGTTTCTTCTTTGAGGAAAACTTCTTGAGCTGCGCATCACACCTTCTCTTAGGTTAACAACGTGTGCTTCACGCGCCATCAGCTTAATTTTTACGGCGCCGTTGCGGGCAGATCAAGACACGGCTGCAAGGAGTCTCTCACATCCAATCTCTTTACTTTGTTTTTTGTCTTGCTTTACATTACTTTATTTTTATTGTCTTGTTTGCTTCTTATATCAAAACACAAAAAATTAGTTTACCTTTTTTACTTTACTTTATTTAGTTTGCTTTGCTGTACTTTATTACTATTAAAATGAATACTCCCGAGAAAACACTAAGTTGTTTGACTTCACTAGCACCAATAATAATGATTTTATATGCACTCCTATTGCTCTACCTGCTACTACAGCAGAACTTTATGAAATTAAACCTGGCCTTACTAAATCTTGTTGTAGAGCAATTTTAAATTGATGTAGTCACGATGATGCTGCTGCCCATCTTAATAATTTTGTTGAACTTTGTGAAATGCAAAGTATAAGGATGTAGATGGTGATATTATTAAATTGAAAGTGTTTCCTTTCTCATTAAGAGGATGAGCTAAAGATTGGTTGCTATCTTTGCCTAAGAATAATATTGATTCATGGACTAAATGTAAAGATGCTTTCATTGGTAGATATTATCCTCCTGCTAAAATTATATCTTTGAGAAGTATCATTATATAGATTTTAAGCAATTGGATAATGAACATGTTGCCCAAACATGGGAAGAATGAAATCTTTGGTAAAAGATTGCCAACCCACATGGACTAACTACTTGGATGATCATCAAACCTTCTGTACGGGATTAAATTTTTTTCTTGAAGAACCTATTGGATTAAATTCTTTGGAAGTCTTCCCATGTCCCATCACTTTGGGTCTTATGGCAAAACTTCTTGATGATATGATGATCAACTACTGCGGAATGGCCTGCAGAAAGGACTCCTCCAAGAGTAAGAAGGTAAGGTGTTGGAAAGAAACCTCCTCCTTGAGTGACAAGATTGATGTTATTATGTCTATCTTGTTAATGGTAGATCTAATGTTGTCCTAATAATGTTCATTAGCTTCATTGGTGCTCAAGAAGGCATGTTGATGTGAACTTCATTAAAAATAATAATTTCAGTAACAATGCTTATAGGAATAATTTTGGTAACAACTATAGGCCATATCCTTCTAATAATGGTAATGGTTATAGTGAATTCTTACAACAATGGTAGGAGTGTACCCTCTGGTGTCTTGAAGCAGTGGCAAAGAATTTATTAGTACACAAACTGATTTTAATAAATCTGTTGAAGAAAAGCTTAGTAAAGTTGGTATTCTTGCTTCTAAGGTTGATAGTCTTCTTCTTGATGTTGATCTTTTAAAATTGAAAGTTATGCCTAATGAAGATAAAGATATTAAGTCATTTGCTCCAGCAAAGCATGCATACAAGTTCCAATTAATGACAATATTAGATTGATGGCTGAATTGCATGCTAGGTAGGAAGAGAAAAAGAAAAACTTGCTAAAGAAGATAATGCAACTAAAGTTTGGACTATTACACCACTAGTAATGCTAATGCTTCACCTGTTGCTAAACCTCCTACTATCAATGGTAAAATAATTGTGTTGGCAATGTTTCTACTCCTAGTGCAAGCGTGCAAAATTGCTGTAGCTGTTGGTTGTTTGTGATAAAAGTCTTGAAATTTTCAGAATGATGTAGATCATAATGGTTTAGATTTTGATGATTGTCATATTACAGAAGTTATTATGTTCTTACAAAAACTTGCTAGAAGTCCTAATGCTAGTGCTATAAATTTAGCCTTTAAAAACATATTAGAAATGCTCTCATTAAAGCTAAAGAAGAACTTGAGGCTTCTATTCCTAGGAAGTTGGAAAGATGGTTGGGAGCCCATCATTCAGATGAAAGTCAATGATTTGGATGTTATTCTTTATGTGATCTTGGTGCAAGTATTTCCGTTATGCCTAAGAAACTCTATGTATGTTATGCTTGACTTGTCACCATTGAAAAATTGTTATTTGGATGTCAATCTTGCTGTTGATAATTCTATAAAGAAACCTTTGGGAGGATTGATAATGTTCACATTACGATTAATTAATATTAACCTTGTCCCCGTTGATTTTGTTGTGCTTGGATATCGAATGCAATGCATCTTGTCCTATTATTTTGGGAAGACCCTTTCTTGGAACTAGTGGTGCTATTATTGATATGAAGGAAGGAAATATTAAGTATCAGTTCCCTCTCAAGAAAGGTATGGAACACTTCCCTAGAAAGATAATGAAGTTGCCTTTTGATTCTATTATTAGAACAAATTATGAGTGTTGATGCTTCTTCTCTTGATATTACTTGATTTGCGCCTAGCTGAAAGGCGTTAAAGAAAAGCACTTCTTGGGAGATAACCCATGTATGTTTTTACTACTGTTTTGTTGAGTCTTGGAAGTTGTTACTACTGTAGCAAACTCTCCTTATCATATTGTTGTGCCAAGTAAAGTCTCTAATAGTAAAGTTGATACTAGATTTGGATTCTTGCGCAGAAACAGATTTCTACTCGTCAGATTTGAGTAGATCTCTGTAGGAGAATTCGTAAAATGCTGCAAATTTTCATACGTGATCCTCGGATATGTACGCAACTTTCTTAATTTTGAGCATCTGAGCCTCTTAAGTGCCTCTAAAAAATTCGTCTTTACGAATTGTTCTGTTTTGACAGATTTTGCCTTTTATTTAGCATTGCCTCTTTCGCTGTGTTGGTGGATTTCTTTGTTCCATTAACTTTGATAGCTTTGGGCAATGTCCAGAAGTGTGCAGAATGATTGTGTCCCCTCTTTAGACATGTGAATTTTTGATTATGCTCTACCTCTATGATTTGTTTTAAGTTTGGTGTGGAGAAAGTTTTCAGGGGTAGAGAGGAGGAGGATGATATACTATGATCAAAGAAGAGTGAAAGGTCTAAGCGCCCTGGTGGTTCATCCTGCATATTTCAAGAAGACTCAAGCATCTAAGCTTGGGATGCCCAAGGCATCCTTCTTCATCGACAACTTATCGGGTCACCTCTAGTAGAACTATATTTTTATTCCATTCCATCTTATGTTTACCATAATTTGGCATTTTGTTTGTTTTTGTTTTGTTTTTGTTTGAATAAAATCGGATCCCTAGCATTCATTGTGTTGGAGAGGAGTCACGCTCTGCTTTTTCATATGAACACTGGTGTTCTTAGCTCTATCTTTAATGTTCATGGGTGAAACCCGCTTCGTTGATTGCTATTTGGTTGGAGACCAGAAAATGCTTCATGTAGTAAATGGTATATATACTTGAATAATTTGATACTTGTATTGTTTTGAGCTCTCATAGATCATGTTTAGCTCGTGCATGTAGTTTAAACCTATTGGTGGAGAACTACTGTAGAGCTTGTTGAAAGTTGGATTGCATGATTGATCTCTCTGAGTCTAGATATTTTATGAAAAATGTTTGAGAAACAAGGAGGCAGTGTAAAGTCTTATAATGCTTGCAATATGTTCTTATGTAAATTTTGTTGTACCGGTTCATCTTGTGTTACTTTAGAAACAACCTTACTAGCCAAAGCCTTGTCTTTTGGGAAGGAAATGCTTCTCGTACATCAAAAACCTTGAGCCAAAACTCATGCCATTTATGTCCACCATAACACCTACTACTACATGGTATTTCTACACCATTCCAAAGTAAATTGCTTGTGTGCTACCTTTAAAATTTCATTCCTTGTCTTTTGCAATACATAACTCATGGGAAAATAAACTTAAAAACTATTGTGGTATTATATATATGTTGTATGTATCTTATTTCTTATAAGTTGCTTGTTAGCGGTAAGTCACTTTCTCGGGGCTGTCAACTTTTTTACACCTTTGTTGAATATCATGTGAGTTGCTATGCATGTTGAAAGTGCATTGTCTGAAAGTAAGGGTGATTTATCATGATTAAATGGTTTGAGTATGCATGTTGTTAGAGAAGAACATTGGGCCGCCAACCAAAGCCATGTATTATGGTGAAGTTTCAGTTTGGACATTAAACCTCAATCTCTTATAAGAATATCTACTGTTGAATGCTTAAGCATTAAGAGGAGTCCATTATCTGTTTCTATGTTGTCGGTATGGATGTCCTTAAAGTTGAGATATATCAAAGCGAGAAATCAAATGCGATCTATCTCCTTGGACCTTTGTACGGCGGCATAGAGGTACCTTTGTGACACTTGGTTGAAACATATGTAATGCAATGATAATCCATGGAAATGAGCTAGTGGACAGAATAGGGCACTGGTAATTGTCGATGCATAGAGGGGCTTGCAACTTATAAGGGGTTTTATGCATATAACACATGAATTATTACTACCGTTGACAAAATTGTTTCCATGTTTTCAAAATAAAAGCTCTAACCTGCTGAATTGTCCCATTGCTTCCCTCTGCGAAGAGACTTTCTTTTACTTTATGTTGAGTCGATTTACCTACTTCTTTCCTATCTTAGAAGCAAACACTTGTGTCAGCTTGTACATTGATTCTTACATGTTTACCCTATGCACTTGTTATATTACTTCATGTTGACAACTATCCATGAGATATACGTATTGAGTTCAAAAGCAATTGCTGAAACTTAATCATCACTTGTGTTGCTTAAAACCTTCTATTAAGAATCTATTGCTTGATGAGTTAACTCTTATGCAAGACTTATTGATGCTTGTCTTGAAATTGCTATTCATGAAAAGTCTTTGCTATATGATTCAGTTGTTTAGTCATCATCTTTACCATTGCTTGAATCACTTCATTCACTTCTTATGCTTTACAATAGTATTGATCAAGAATATGATAGTAGCATGTCACTTCAGGAAATTATCCTTGTTATCGTTTACCTACTCGAGGCGGTAGGAACTAAGCTGGGGATGCTTGATACGCTTAAGCGTATCTATAATTTCTTATGTTCCGTACTACTTTATACGACAATACTCACATGTTTTAACATATACTTTATATCATTTTGATGCATTTTCGACACTAACCTATTAACAAGATGCAAAAGCACTTGATTCTGTTTCTGCTGTTTTTCCTTCCTCTGTACAATAAATATATTCTCGAATTAGACGAAACAAAAGAAAGCGGAACTTCCTATTTTCTACGTGAGGCACACCTGCTGACAAAGGAAGGGCCACCAGGGTGGGACCCGCGTCGTGGCCGGCGCGACCAAGAGGGGGCGCGCCGCTCTATGGGGTGGGCCCTCGGGCGCCTCCATTCTTCTGCTTTCTCTGTCCTCAATCATCCCAACACCAGGTTGCGCAAATTTCTCGCCGGAGTTCGACGCCGCCGCCGCCAGCCCCATCTCGCGAGGGATTCGGGAGATCGCCTCCGTCACCCTGCTGGGGGGAATCATCCCAGGAGGGCTCTACATCACCATGCCCGCCTCAGGACTGATGCATGGTAGTTCATCCTTGGACTATGGGTCCATAAGCAGTTGTTAGATGGTTGTCTTCTCCTCTTATTATATCATGTTTAGATCTTGTGAGCTGCCTATCATGATCAAGATGGTCTATTCTATCTATAATACTACATGTTGCGTTTGTTGGGATCCGATAGATATTGAATACTATGTCAAGTTGATTATCAATCTATCATATATGTGTTGTTTATGTTCTTGCATGCTCTCAGGTGCTAGTAGAGGCTCCAGCCAAGTTGATACTTGTAACTCCAGAGAGTATTTATGCTCGATAGTGGGTTCATGCCTCCATTGAATGCGGGACAGGTGGCAGGAGAAGGTTCTAAGGTTGTGGATGTCTTGTGCCACTAGGATAAAACATCGATGCTTTGTCTGGAATATTTGTGTTGTTGATTACATTACGCACCATACTTAATGCAATTGTCTGTTGTTTGTATCCCGGAAGAGGTGCGGATGCTAACCGAAGGTGGACTTTTTAGGCATAGATGCATCTTTGGATAGCGGTCTATGTTCTTTATTTAGTAATGCCTAATTAAATCTCATAGTAGTCATCATGATATGTATGTGCATCTCTATTTGTCGATTCCCAAGCTGTAATTTGTTCACCCAACATGCTGATTATCTTATGTGAGAACCTGCTGTTGAAGCTGTGGACTGTTATCACCAGATTTTGGCCAAATCAGGAGATGGGCCGTAGGTGAGATGGGCTTGAAGGATATGCGTATAAAGTGTCTCTGAAGCGGCCTTGCAGAGGTTTGGGATAAATTGCCGAGTGTATCTGTATATTATTAGATCGTTTTTAGACTTAAAGATTAGAGTTTGGCTCGTACACGGTTAGGTGTACTTAGGATTAGAAATCGCTTTGGACTATAAATATGTACCTAGGGTTATTGAAATCGAGGACAATCACGTTCTGAAAAACACAAACCGGGCGCATACGCCACCCCTTATTGAGGTTTCTTAGGGTAAGCATCATCTTGCCTAGATCGCATCTTGCGATCTAGGCGATCTAGGCAGTATCAGTTGTACTGCTCGTGCTGAACGTTGTTGATGGCGAGTAGCACTAGCTTCATAGATGTTTTAGAGCTTGCATCGATGCTTTTCTTATGCGTATTTGCTTAGCAATGCCGTCCTTGACATCTGAGGCGCTCCTTACACACGAGCAGTGTAAGGGCAGCACTGCTGATACGTTACTTAGTAGATCCAATCCGTTATAGTTGCTCCTTGTTTCAAGGATTAGTTTAATATCTGCATGATTAGGCCATATGCTGGGGTTGGATGATCCGGTAGTGCGTGAGGTGTTGTTTTACAGTTCCTATAAGGGATGTTCGAGAATTGACTTAACGTTGGTTTTAGGCCTCTTATAGGGATAGTTTCCATCATCTTTCGTGTCTCTTAGGCTCAACTCACAGCGGATGTTCCGTCATGCGGTGAAAACCCTAAGTATTTTGTAAGTAGATTGGTTGCGCTTTGTTTTGATCAGCAGAGCCCCATGTCATCGTAATTCCAACGTGAACCATGGGGCGATCGCCTCTTTGAGCCGATCACGGGAGCAGCTTTGAGAGCCGATCGGAGCTCGTATTTAATGTTTACGTGTCTACCATGCGGAGACTAGTCGAAGCAAATCATCACCTTCGACCAGGTCTAGGTCGGGTGTACATCTTGCAACCGCCGGGAACGTGTGCTAGGACTTTAACGGAGACTGACGCGGCGCCGAGGGCCCTCAAAGCGGTCGTAGGAGTCTCCCGAAGCTCTTCGTGTTAACCAACTTACTCGCCCAGGTGAGTTTTGGCAGAGCAACACATTCGCACGCTCGGTGGGACACTTTCTCCAACAACCACGTCAACATCGGCAGCCAAGATGGCGGACCGAACCGATCAAGTACGAGGATCTCTGCACGAGCATAAATACGATGAGCTGAAGGCCATCTTTGAAGCCGATCTCATCGGCTCTTTTGAAAGGACCCGTTCGCACGGCATCGAGGTTCAAGGATTCACACCGGAAGGCGCATTCGAGGGATTAGATCTGTCTCTCCCGTCGGAGGAGCGTACCAGAGCCCTGCGATACAGGAAATTAACTATGTTGTGGCTCATTCTCTACATCGGCATTATGAGAGCCTGGTGAATACGCTTGAGCGAGTTGCGCTTCATGTGGTGCAAGAAATCATGAAACATCGGTATTCTCCGTCGGGACCTGTTTAGGGACTTATCGAGGAAGCTCCTCCACACCCAGGCCACCATTGCCATTACGTGATGGCGGCTCCACGGCAACAAGGTTCACCGGCATGCGTTGTCTACAAGGTTGGAGGTGATCTGGGCGACTATCAGTTCTTGTATGAGCCGCCCAAGGAGATCCCACATGGATACGTGTGTACATACGTGCCGGACTGCAACAACTGGACGCGCGCGGTCCAAACTCCGGCAGGAGGAATTGCCGGAGCAGGAGCGATGGTTACGGCAGGAGGGAGTTCTGGAGCAGATGCTGAGAAACAGGCGTGGCTGACTAAATATGCCACTACGACGAGTCCGGACAGCTCAACCTCTACAGCTCCTACTGTGGATCAGATCAGCGCAATCCTGAGAGATCAGTTCGGTATCCTGCCGAAGAAGAAATCAATCGGCTATTCTAAGCCGTATCCCAATGAGTATGACCTGATCCCACTGCCTCCTAAATATCGGCTCCCCTGACTTCACGAAATTTAGTGGATCAGAAGGATCTAGCTCCATCCCGACCGTGAGCCGATGTGCAGCACAGGCGGGTATGGTTTCGGCCTTGAGCAGCTACGTGTGATTCTGTAATCTCTCAGGTCCAGCCTTTGGGTGGTACACTTCCATACCCCAAATTCGGTTCGGACATAGACGGTTGGAGAGACGAGTTTCACATACGATTATCATTCGAGAAGCTACGACGGAGCATTGCCCGATCTGCAGCGCAGGTTCGGCAAAGGCGAGGAGGGACAGTGTCTGAATACCAGCGTTTCAGGACCGTCAGAACCGATGTTATTCGGTTCATTGTCCCGAAAAACGTTGGCGGCGGTGGCAGACCTGTAGCGCCCTCCAAGAGATACGAGCGTTTCAAGTGAGTACAATTCGTTCGTAGCACATGGTCCAGAGACCTTTCTGTGAACGGCGCCACGGTGTACCAAGACAAGTTCAAGCGCGATAGGCACAGTCGACGGCGGGGAGGATGAAGACCACTGCGGAAAGATCGAGGGGAAGTCGCCGTGGGTTGAATGGACTCGGATGCCGAGTTCCGTGTCCTGCCAAATGGGTGAAACAACCGGGGGCCTCCAAAAGGGTTTGACTTTGATTTAAGCAAAGCGGAGCAGATTTTTGATTTGCTTGTTGAAGGAGAAAGCAGCTGAAGTTACCCGAAGGCCACAAAATTCCTCGTCACAGAGATGAACGGTGAAAGCCATACGCAAATGGCATCACCGTTCACCCACGCCATAGCATTTGCAAAGTGTTGGCGCACGATTCAAGTGGCGATAGAGTCAGGCCGATTAATCTTCGGACAATTTGCCATGAAAGTTGACACATATCCGTTGTTCAGCGTCAACATGGTGGATCTCGGTCACTGCATAAGACGCGAGCCGGAGTTTCTACGGTGATATCAACATGGCGGGCTTGGTAACCACCATGGCAGAGATAAAGCAGAGAAAGCAGTCATTCCCGTGGCAAGGAGAAAGAGCCGAATCATGACCGGCTAACATGACAGGCAGAATTTTGTGAGAAGAAGAAGTGAGCGTACGGTATCGCGACCTCTCCGCATCTCCTTAACAAATGAGCGTGATGTACCTTGTTACGATGTGAGGACGCTACGACATGGATGTGAAAGATATCGTCGGTCGATGCGAATGACGGGGAGGTATCGTACGATGACAGAGACTATGAAGGGTACGAGCGTCACGCTAGAGGAAGTCTAGAGAGCAGAGAAGACATGAATGGGCATTGGAAGCTGTCCTTTCTTTAAGACCTTTGCTAGGACTCGGGAATGAGCCGATTGCCTACAATCGAGGACTGCCCAGAACACACAGCGAAGGAGAGGAACAAACGAAGTTTCAGTGTTCAGCGTCTCGGACCTCTCCCACCTCGGGACAAACGAGCCGGAGTCGTCTCAAGATGAAGACTTAGAGGAGTCAGATAGAGGAGAAGATAGGTACCACCGGCCAAGGTGGTGCGCTGGACTCAGCCATTCTCGGAAGCGTAGGGTGCAGCGACTACGGAACCTAGAGGAAGAGGCACAGTACATGTACACGTTGAGGAAGGCACGGTCCGATCTGGCCGTGAAAATTCGGCAAACGTTGGAGAACGGAGATGCGCCCGCCAAAGAAAGTGTGGCGCCCTAAGCAGACGCCAGCCGATGCGAGGCATCGGCTGATACAAACTTATGGTGTTCATACTCCGTCCAGAGTTTTGTGCTCCAAGCTGACGAGGCTAGGGGTGGCTCAGATCATTGCATTGACCGATGATCTTTGAGAAGCCACGAGAGAAGAGCTACAGGCACTTGAAAGCTCATACCAAAGGTTATATCATGGGCAGCACATCGTCAAGGATGTTGGTTGACAGGAGAGCGGCGAGTCAACATAATGCCGTATTCCATGCTACGACGTTGGGACACTCCAATGATGATCTGATCAAGACCAACGTCACATTAAGCGACTTCAACGGCCAAGCATCAGAAGCAAAAGGTGTTCTAAATGTAGACCTGACCGTAGGCCGAAAAACCATACCTACCTCATTCTTCATCGTCGACAAGAGCAATTGCTGTCCTGTTGGAAGAGTTGGATTCACAAATTGTTGCATCCCATCCACAATGCACCAATGCATCATACAATGGGATGGCATAGAAGGTTCAGACGAGATGACTCAATCGAGATCTCACTAGCTGCCATGAATATTTGGGATGCAAACGACCAAGAGCCGCTCTCTGGAATCAGTTGGACGGTTGTGGCGCTCGAAGCTTCAAAAAACAGGGTGAGGCTGGTCTTATCCACCGGCCTAACAGAGTAAGATCTAAATCAGTAGGTGTACGTGGCAAGGCCGATCCCTGCGATCGGCCCCAAAAAATGAAAAGCAAAAATCTTATCTCAAGCCCGTCACGTAACCATAGTGAAGCAACAAGAAGTTGTAAACCCTCTTCAAGCATTGGAATGAAAAAGGAGGCCGATTCTAGCAATCGGCCAAAATTATCCTCAACATACACTTTGCCTGTGTTCAGCATTGATCTAGCAGGCGACGGAAAGCTAAGATGGGTTTACATCAGGTGATGAGTGGAAGAGATTGACATTGGTCCTGGGGATAAGCCACGACCAACATTTATCAGCAAAGTTAGATCCACATCTTAGGGGACTGACGATAGCCTTGTTAAAAGAGTACCCAGTTGTTTTGCATGGGATTATACGGAGATGCATGGGTTAGACACATCATTGAACATCGGCTCCCTGAAAGGATTTCGGCCGTTCCGTGACGAGCACGAGATGAAGGCCGAAATCTTGGTGGAAATCAAGAAGAGATCGAGAAGATGTTGGACGCCGGGTTCATCAGGACATGCAGTACGCGAATTTCCAATGTCGTACCTGTGGAGAAAAGGATGGCCGATGGCGCGTCGCCATAGATTTTCGGAATCTCAGTGCCACTCCAAAGGATGAATATCCAATGCGGTAGCGGAGACATTGATCAATGCGGTGCTGGTCATAAAATTTTAAGTTTGATGGATGGCAATGCCGCTACAACCAAATTTTTATGGCTCAGAAGATGTACACAAGACCCATGAGTGCAGGCTCGGTGGGCTTGTTTGAATATGTAGTCATGACTTTTGACTGAAGAATGGCGGCGCAACATACCAAAGAGCCATGAATTACATCTTTCATGATTTAATCGGCAAATTGATGGAAATTTACATCGACTACGTGGTGGTCAAGTCTTTTCATGGATGGACACTTGGAGGATTTGCGACCGTCTGTGGACCGAACTGGAAGTTCGGACTAAGAATGAATCCAAGAAGTGTGCCTTTGGTGTGACGGGGTCAGTTCTTGGGTTTCTTGGTTCATGAACGTGGAATTGAGATCGGCTAAAAGTCAAGAGGCAGTGCGAACGATGAAGCCACCCACCACAAAGAAGGAGCTCCAATGTCTCATCGGCAAAATTAATTTCGTCAGAAGGTTCATCTCCAACTGTCAGGACGAATGGAGCCGTTCATGGGATTGGTTAAAATCAAATCTGATGAGGAGTTTCGGGGGGGCAGAGCAACAACAGGCATTTGATGATATTAAGGAGTACCTAACGAAGCCACCTGTTGGTTCCGCGCGCAAGACAGAGCCGTTCTACATTTACTTATCGATGGTGACACCTCCATCGCATCGGTGGTGGTGCAGGTTTATGATGGCAGGAAAAGTAGTTTTCTACCTCAGCAGAAGGATGTTGGATGCAGAAACAAGGTACCCTGAAATTGAGAAGTTGTGCCTCTGTCTGTTCTTTTACCTGCACCAAGATCCACATCCTGGTGTCAGCCGAAATCATCGTCATATGCAAATCGGATATCATCAAGCACATCTCGTCGCTCCTGTCTGAAAGGCCGACTCAGCAAATGGATATTTGCGTTATCGGAATTTGATATCCGGTATCAACCTACGAAACGTCAAGGGACAAGCGTTGGCGATCTTATTGCCGAACGAATAAACACGGACGTATTGCACTATCTGCGTGCATGGGCCATGTTCTTGTGGATCGGTGAGGGATGGTTGCGGCATCGGCGTGCTACTCGTTTCGCCTCGGGGGCAACATTTTCCTTCTCCATCAGGATAGCTACACCTTACAATGTTGCTGAGTATGAAGCGACGTGCAAGGGAATGGAGTTACTATTGGACGCTGGGGCGGAAGCGGTTGAGATCTTTGGAGACTCCAAATTGGTGATTTCTCAACTCACGGAAGAGTACAAGTGTGAGAGCGAGTCGCTCTTTCCATTATGGGTGCAATGCCAGTGAGACGGTTCAGATATATAAACTTCCATTGGATCCCGTCGCGCAAAACACCGAGGCGAACGATCTCGCGCAAACGGCGTCGAGATACAAGGACAGCCGATGGAGCCGATTTTCATGCGATTCATGGAACGATGATTAGAGAGCCGATATTTTCAATTACTTGAAAAATTCGGCTCGGGGGCACCTAAACAGATAAGATATAGGGCCATGAAGTACGTACTGATTGGCAATGACATGTTCTACAGGACATTGGAAGGATTACTTCTCAAATGTTTGGGACGGCGAGTCGATGGCTCTTGCACGAGTGCATGAAGGTGCACTGTGGAACTCACCAATAAGCTCATAAGATGAAGTGGCTGATCAGGCTGGAGTTTTATTGGCCCACCATGCTTGAATTGTTTCCGTTATTATAAGGGTGTCAAGCATGTGAGAAGTTTGGGAGCATGAGATGGTACCCTTCACAATGAATCCTATCATCAAACCTTGGTCGTTCCGAGGTTGGGGCATGGATATGATCAGCAAAATCCATCCTGCATCAAGCAAAGGCCATGAATGGGTTCTGGCCGTACAGATTATTTCACTAAATGGGTGGAGGCCATCCCTATGAAGGCATCGAAAGATGTTATCAGTTTCGTGTTGGAACATGTCATTCATAGATTGGGATTCCCCGACTATCACGACCGATGGAGGTTCGGTTTTCGTTTGAAGGAGATGAAAAAGTTCTGCGATGACATGGGGATCAAGTTGATCCGGTCGTCTCCATATTATGCTCAAGCAAACGGAGCAGGCGTCCAACAAAAGCACGATCAAGCTGATTAAGAAAAAGCAGCGAGCACCCTAACGATGGCATGAGGTATTGTCAGAAGCTTTGTGGGCTTATCGTATGTCGTGTCATGGAGCAATAAAAACCTCGCCATACCAGCGGCTATGGACAAGAAGTTGTGTTACCCCTGGAGATCAAGGTGATCGAGACGGATAACATTGAAATAGTTACTATGCAGAATATGCAGCCCTGCGACAGCATTGAGGATCAACTAACCAGACTATGGTCACTGAGAAAATCAAGGAGAATAAAGCTAAGGTGGCTCGTGCATATAATAAGAAGGTGAAGCCAAAAGAGTTCCAAGTTGGTGATCTGGTATGGGAAGCTGTATTACCGTTGGGGACGAAGGATAAAGTGTATGGTAAATGGTCTCCAAATTGGCACGGCCCGTACAAAGTCATCCAAGTTTTAAAGGGAATGCATACATGCTCGAGCGAGTTGGATGGCGTGAAGTTCGGTAGCTGTCAATGGCCAGCATCTCAAGAAGTATTTCCCAAGTATGTGGGATGATGGACAGTAAAATATGGAGGCCGATGCACGAAATCGGCCAGTAAAAAAAAATTAATTTTCTCTTCCCATGAGGAACAGTGGAATATGGGGGCCGATGTATGAAATCGGCCGGTAAAAAGAAGTACAGCCGATGCACAGTCATCGACTTAAGAATAAAAAAGCCGATGCATTGCCATCGACTCTAGGGGAACAAGCTTAATTGAGCAAGTTAACAGATCGGTTTCAGGTTAGGGATCATGAAATCTGAGACGAATATGCGCGTTTGAGGTTGGAGGATGGTTTGGACATGAACTGGATCTTTTTGACCGTATGAATAAGCAACGGTTTGACCTCAAATCGTATTTATAGTGTAGGCTGATGCCTTGCCATCGGCTCTTGGTGTAGCGACCTCGTTTGACAATCGGCAAAATTGACAAGAAAGCAAAGTTAATAGGGGAATATTTTCTTCATTAATAAAAGGATTTCTTACAGAGAAGAGCCGATTGCTCAGGGAGAGGAAGAACAAAAGGAGAGCAGGGTTGCTACCACTAGTCCTATGCTAAAAGAGCACTACTCTAGGGCCATCGCCCTCTCGTCATCGCCGGCGTAGCCGCCGGGTGTGTTTGCGCAAGCTCCTCGTCGCCTCTGCTTGGCCCTCGTGGAGCTTCGTTCTCCTCGTCATCGTCGTCTTCGTCGTCATCGAGAGTCCCAGGCGCGGAAGCGCTTCGCCGGCGGCTCGTCGGAGGTGTCGCCTTCCTCTTCTTCTTCGTTGGAGGAGACGTCCTCCTCCTCATCCTCCTCTTCTTCCTCTTCGTCGGAGGGGATGAAGCTACCCAGGGAGAGGAGGGTCATCCTCGCTCTCCGCCACAGGTTCCCGTCGATGAGGGAGCGGGGTCGCCTCCCCATCGGTCGGGGTAAATCGCCATCGACTGACGAGGGGCCCTCGGGTGGGCCATCGGCACATAGTCGGAAGTCCTGGCTCATCCCATTGGTAGGGCCCAGCATCGGCTCGTGCGAGGAAGATTGGAAGGAGAGAGCCGATGCGGAGGAAGAGGATGAGTCCATGGTGGAGGAGGGTTTCGATGACTAGCGTGGAGCAAAAGGATGAAGGCGGCGCTTGATGGGCTAAATAAAGGGATATAGTGGAAATTTAATGCTTGAGCAGTTTTCGAGGCGGTGCCAAACTGTCAATCGTGCGAAGTCGGGAGGCGGGTATCATGATGAAGGATGATGCGATGGTTCTGCTTTGCCCTGACATGACCCTTCGAAGGAAAAAAATGGTTTTGAAATTATCATTGCCAAAACCGGGGGCATGTGTTATCACGATTTTGGCCAACCCGGGAGATGGGCCGTAATTGGATGAAGGGATATAGTGGAGGATTTACGAGCGGCCTTGCACGAGTTTGGGCTAAATTGCCCGTGTATCGTATATTATTAGATCGTTTTTAGACTTAAAGATTGAGTTTGGCTCGTACAGTTAGGTGTACTTCCGGATTAGAAAGTCCTTTGGACTATAAATATGTACCTAGGGTTATTGAAATCGAGGACAATCACGTTCACAAAAAACACAAACCAGGCGCCACCCCTTATTCGAGGGTTTCTTCCGGGTAAACATCATCATGCTGCCTAGATCGCATCTTGCGATCTAGGCGACACGTTTATTCGATTACCTTGTGTTACTCGTGCTGAAGCGTTGTTGATGGCGAGTAGCACTATTTACCATAGATGTTTTAGGGCTTGCATTGATGCTTTTCTTATGCGTTTGTAGCAATGCCGTCCTTCGACATCTAGGCTGTCCTTACACACAGAACGGGTGTAGGGGCAGCACCTTGTAATCTACTAGTAGATCCAATCCGTTATAGTTGCTCCTTGTTTCAAGGATTAGTTTAATATCTGCATGATTAGGCCTTATGCTGGGGGTTGGATGATCCGGTAGTACGTGAGGTGTTGTTTACCGTTCCTATAAGGGATGTTCGGGAATTGACTTAACGTTGGTTTTTAGGCCTCTTATAGGATAGTTTCCATCACCTTTCGTATCACTAGGCCCAACTACGCGTAGATGTTCCGATCATGCGGTGAAAACCCTAAATCTGTCGTAGATTGGTTTAGCTTTGTTTTGATCAGCAGGATGTCATCGTAAATTCAACGTGAACCATGGGGCGATCGGCTCTTTGAGCGATCCAGGGCAACGAGAGCCGATCGGGCTCGTATTTAATGTTTACGTGTCTACCATGCGGGAGACTAGTCGAAGCAATCCATCACCTTCCCCCAGGTCAGGTCAGGTGGCAGCGCCACAACCGCCGGGACGTGTGCTAGGACTTTGCGGGACGGCGGGGCGCAGGCCCACTAAGCGGTCGTGGGAGTCTCCCCGGCTCTTCGTGTTGCTTAACCAACTGCGCGCCGGTGAGTTTTGGCAGCAACGGACCCCGGTCCATTCTTTTACATCTGAAATACAATCTCTGCAATCTCTTCTCTGTTGTTTTCTACAAGCAAACATCATTCTCCACACCATACGTTTAATCCTTTGTTTTCAGCAAGCCGGTGAGATTGACAACCTGCTGTTAGTTGGGGCAAAGTATTGTGATTGTGTTGTGCAGGTTCCACGTTGGCGCCGGAATCACTGGTGTTGCGCCCACTACACTCCTCCACCAACAACCTTCACGGGCCTTCATCTCCTTGGTTCGATAACCTTGGTTTCTTCGAGGGAAAACTTGCTGCTGTACGCATCACACCTTCCTCTTGGGGTTCCCAACAGACGTGTGCTTCACGCGCCATCAGAGGGCGGCGGGGAACGGGACGGGCAAGGGCTGCACGGACGGCTGGTTGCCGCGCACTCGGGCCAAGGCAGGGGCCTGTGCCATGCCGTGGTCTCCTGTAAGCCCAGATCTGGTGGTTTCTACAGCCGTGGGGGCTGTGGGGCGTCGATCCCGCGGGTCCGTGTTCTTCGTGGTGGTTGTCCGTCTTCCTCAGTTCAGCGGTGAGCAGAGTTTGGGCACCGCGGCGGCGACCCTAGTCGGTGGGAGCCATTTTGGTTGGCGGGAGTGCCAGTGGCTCAGGAGCTGGCCAGAAACCATGGTCGCGGGGGCGACGTGGTGGCCGGCGAGCAGCGTGCGGTGGCAGCGGATCGATCGTTCTTCGGTCGATATCCTGTGTAGAAGGCGGGGGAGTGTTCGTCGTGGGGAAACCCTTGACCGCTCGGGCCACGGTAGCGACGTCCGCGGACGCCGCTCCCTTCTTGAAGGCGTTAGTGAGGCTTATCTTTGTCCTTCTACGTGCTCCGGGTGAAAGCCCAAGATCCTCAGATCGTGCGGTGGCGGAGCTCTTGTGTCGTGGTCTTCTTGAATACACCGCCTTGGAGTTCACGGTGTGCGGATCTCCGTTGGTGGTGTGGCTGAGGCGCGGTATTCGACGGGCAAGGTGCTTCGGGTGAAAACCTAAGATCCGCGGATCGGGCGGTGACGGCGCTCTCGTGTCGTGTTCTTATTGAAGACATCGTCTTGGAGCTTACCGTGTTTTTCTTCGGATGTCGTTGGCTCTTTGCTTGGCGACCTTCGGCAAGGCTTGTGTCCTTCCCTGTTTCCTCGTCGAGTTTCCATGGCGCTGCTTATTAGGGTTCGAACGGCGGTGGTCGATGCACAGTGGTGGTCGGTCACTGGTGGCGCTGCCCGCGACAGGGAGTTCTGTTGACGTCGTGTGTGTTCGATAGCTCTCTCTAGGGTGAGATCCGGCCCGATGCTGAGCACGGAGTTGATGAAGGAGAATTTATGCGCAACGTTGAGTGGAACCCCAAGAGGAAGGTATGATGAGCACAACAGGAAGTTTTCCCTCAGTAAGAAACCAAGGTTTATCGAGTAGGAAAAACGTTCTCTCCCGAGTGTTGCGAACCAACTCGTGGCGGCGCACTGGCGTCGGCAGCAACATCGAGACCTGCACACAAACAACCAAGTACTTTGTCCCCAACTTTCAGCGAGGTTGTCAACTGGTTTTGCTGAAAACAAAGGATTAAACGAACCGTGTGGAAAAAGAATTGTTTGCAGGAACAGAACAGAAAAATGTTGTAGAAGATTGCAATTAAAAGAAGAAGGACCGGGGTCCACAGTTCACTAGAGGCGCCTCCCCAATAAAATAAATATGCTGGGTAAACAAATTACAGATGAGCAATTGACAAACAGAGATTCTACGCTAATGGTTGGTGCAGAATACATGCTATGAAACTATGCGGGTATTACAACAATATACATAGACCGTAATCCAACTGCATCTATGACTAATAATCCACCTTCAGGATTGCATCCGCGACACCCTCCAGTATTAAGTTGCAAGCAACGGACTATCACTCCAATGTGTGTAAAGTAAACGATGAAACTACCCTTGAATAGAACACCGTTGTTTTCTCCCTAGTAGCAACATCACATCTACAACCGTAGAGAACAAGGTCACTTCCCATGGTTAAATAGAGGCATGAACCCACTATCGAGCATAAATACCCTCTTGGAGTCGCTAGCATCTACTTGGCCAGAGCATCTACTAGAAACGGAGAGCATGCACGATCATAATAACATAATACATAATCTCAACCAAAGCAATCTCTCTATAAATCGGATCCACATCAAACCAACATGTAGCAATTACAAATAGATGATCTTGATCATGTTAGGCAGCTCACAAGATCTATACATGAAGCACAACAAGGAGAGGACAACCATCTAGCTACTGCTATGGACCCATGGTCCCGTGGAGGACTACTCACGCATCACCTTGGATAAGACATGACGATGTAGAGGCCTCGGTGGTGATTTCCCTCTCCCGCAGTGCCGGATGGGCTGAAACCCTCCGAACTAGGGTTTCGATTGACGGCGGCGTCGAACTTTTCGTGGATGGAGGCTCTCGTCTCAGGGTTTTCCGATACGAGGAATAAATAGGCGGAAGGACGGAGCAGCGAGGCGACGAGGCGCCAGTACATGGGACATGCGCGGCCAAGGGTGGGGCCGCACCTGCCTATGTCTTTGCGTGGTAGCTCTCTGCGCGTGTCCTTCGGCTCCGTCTTCGTCCACTGAAAATAAGACTGCGGGCTTTTGTTTCGTCCAATTCCGAGAAACTTTCATGTACAACTTTTCGAAACACAAAAGCATGAAAACGAGACGCACTGGCGCTGCGTTAATAGGTTAGTCCCAGAAAATGCTAAAAAGTGTGGAAAAGTGCACATAAAACATATAAAAATTGTAACAAAACAAGCATGGAGCATCAAAAATTATAGATACGTTTGGGACGTATCACCCGACAGTGTTGTTGTCCGGTGTCTTCTCCGAGTCTTCGTAGGCTTCATAAGGGTCGTGATCGTCGTTCGAGTTCCCGGTTGTAGCCATGTTGGCAATTCGTGTGGGTGTGTGGGTGTGTGTTGTAAGCTGGGTTCAACTCTTTGTACCTTGTCGCCGTTGAGGGCGTTATTAATTTAACGTCGGGTCTTTATCCTTTGATCTAAAAAAAATCTCGGAGAGACGATGGAGCAGTGGAAACATGCCTGGGGTCACCAGATCTAACACCGACGAGCTTCCGGCGAGCCAGGTTCGTGGATGGCGGTGCTGAATCGGCGAGTCCCAGGACGACATGGACGATGTTGTATGCCTTCGTCAACTTTGTAACAAACGTATTTGTTGTGAAACAACAAGCCAGATCCCAGATGTCGTAAGGTTTTATAGGTGTTTACTACAAGTTCGGTTATTTTCTTGGATTTTTTGATGATGCTTACGTGCCTTTGAAAATGTTGCTATCACATTACTGTTTTGTATAAATGGACGATGATTTTTTTTCAAATGAACCTACAATTGGCTGCTTAGCCACTTTTTGTTGTTTGGAACACATGTTTTTTTATTGTAATTGTTTGTGATTTTTATTGACCTGCCTGGTTATTTTTATTGCGAATGAATCTCTAGCAATTTTTTTGTTAACCAATTTCTATTTGCTGCCAACACATGTTTTTTTGTTATAATCATTTATTTTTTATTTTTAAATTGCTAGTGATTTTTGTTGCAAAACAATTTGCAACAAAAAGTTATTGTTTAATCACCTTTTTGTAATATTTGTTTTTAATTTTTTTTGCGACAATTTGTTTCAACAGTATGTTTTTATGTGGGGTGAGAGATTGTTTGGACCAAGTTAGTTTTTTAGTTGAGCGCTGGAGAAATAACCAGGTGTGAATTAAACATAATTTGTGTAATAGGTTATCCTAGAATCGACTTGAACTGGTAAATTTGAATTGCTTCAAACGGTAAGCTCACCAAATGAATCAAAAACGTCAGCACAACCACTCATCCACTCCTCATCCTTTCGATCGAAAAAATAGCTACCACTAACCACCTCTCATGCTACAACACCAAACAAAAAATATACTTCATCTGTTCAAAAAAAAGTTGAACAAGTTTTTTCTAGATACAGATATATCTATAACTAAAACATATCTATATACCTCCGTATCTAGATAAAGTTGAGCAGCTTTTTAAAGACGGAGGAAGTAGCTATCGCTAACCAGGTGGTTTGGATACCGTTATCTCCTAAACCTATCTCATGAATCAAAGAGCCCCTAGGGATTTCGCTCATTCACCATGACTCCATGAGCTTTATTTGGGAAGAGAAGGACGTTGGTTTCTCTCGGGTGCCTTTGGTTTGTATTTCGTGAAGTGGCCGTCGTCACGTCGGCCGTCTGAAAATTTGTTTCAGTACAAATCAGAGCGTACTACGGCCATGGTGAATCAATCCACGTCTGGCGTGTCCGTGTGTTCGAGGAAAGAAAGGTGGACACAACTTTGACATCGAAATATGGCAATGCAGCGATTGGTCATTGGTAGCTGTAGCTCCCTAGGAGCTCCAATCGCAAAAATTGTGCTGCAAAGGGTACTCCTTTGGAGAGAACGAGATAGCTTGCCCGATATGCCAGGCCAAGTCCGGTGGTACTTGTCCACAGTACAAGAGCTAAGCTTACACTAACGGTGTAAAGCAGTCCTCGGACACAAAGGAAAACCGTACCAGCTAGTACTACTGGAGCTCCAACATGTAGCCAGCTTCATCCTTCAGAGTACTGAACCGAAAGCATATCATCTCCCCCTTACCGAAAAATTACAGATCTTGTCGAAGCATAGTTGCTTTTCTGCGCAGAGCACAATCAAATCCATGCTAAAGCAAAGAATTCTTCCTGGTTCAGTCTAACAGGCAGTGTCGAAAGCATGATTACCCTGCATAATTGATCTTTTGATGGGCAAAGCGGCCAGCGCCAAGCTGCCCTGGGGGCTGGGGCTGGGATCATGCAAAGAGGCAGTGTTGGGGTTTGTGAAGCTTGTTTTTTTTACTCGCCTTACAAATGTTCATGCTCCGGACACAAGACTAGACTTGTCCAGTTGCCCCTACTGACGGTGGATGCTCATCATCATAAGTGAAACCAAAATGCAGAACATCACAAACTTAGAATGGCAGGCAGCCTCGCCTGGTCCTAAACATAAATAGACAGAGGAAGGTGAGCGCAACGTGCCAAACATTTGTCATTCACTTCGTCAGTCTCGGATCCCTTTCACCCCCTGTACCGCAGGGCTTCAGCTCCGTGAAGCCACAGCGACGAACACAGCCGAACCTTGTGGCGATTTGCACAAAAATAACCAAAAGTGAAAGAAAAGCACAGACTGACCCTCCGGCGAAACTATTTCACCAATCTAACCCTTTTGTGTGGCGCTCCTCTCATGGGCGCCACACACCCATGTGGCGCCGTCCTCCGGCGCTACACACCCATCCGACGTGGCCCGTCGGCTGAGTTGGTGAGTGATCCGACGTAGCCGTGTGGCGCCGCTCCCATCGCGCCACATGCACTTGTAATTGCCCAAAACATTGTAAGACAAATCGTCGGGACTTAGCCGTTTGGCGAGGCGTTTGTGGCGCCGATGCCACGGGCGCCACACATTGAGGTGTGGCGCCAATGTCACCGGCGCCACACAAACAGCCTCGCCAAAACGGCTAAACTAAACTTCGAAGCTCCTGGATGTTGTGGACATATAAGTTGCATCGTGTGGCGCCGATGCCATCGCCACACTGTGATGTGGCGCCGGCCTGAGAGGCGCCACACGTTGACTTGTGTTAAAAACATGAAAACTCTTGCCTTAATTAAACAGTTTTCAACACAACAATAGCAATTTCATACACATTGAACATACACATAGCACGCATCATAAGATCACATCTTACCACATAGATTCAAACAACACGTAGCAATAGAGACATGGTTCGAAATGACATAGGGTTCACAACACGATACTTAAGAAGGTAGAGTTCACAACACTAGCAAATGCATCTATCCTCCGCGACGTCCCCTCCTCGCGTGCTTGGGACGGCCAACCTTTTCGTCATTGTGGTGTTGCTCCTGCTCCTGCTGCTCGCTCCTCCTCCTCCCTCTGAAGATAACGGCTCGTCGTTCCTCATCTTCCTCAAAGTTGATCTCCGCGGCGGCGTCTCATCCTCCTCAATGACAACCTTCTTTCCTCGGTTGACATAATCGTCCGGAGTGTATCGTTTTGGAGCGTTGCCCCTTGGCTTCAACTGGTAAGCAGACCGTGTGGCTTGCTTCTTGCGTTGACTCGCAATGCCTTGACTCAGGATGGTGTCATCGTCAGGAATCTTCACAAACACATGAGATTACAAAAAGTTGAAACTAGTAAGCACATGTTTGAGTGGTAACAAAATAGTACCGCCGCTGATAGGCGGTCCCAGCTCCATACGGAAAGTAGGAGCAAGCATCCACCAATACCGCCGCTCCCAGTCCTGCGACAAGCGTCGTCCAACTGCGTACATAAGACATTTGGTTAGAGGTAGAGGTAGGCACAGTACTATAGAACAACAGTACATACAACAAATCATCACCTGTCGGTAGAGGTAGGCAAGTGCCGCTGTTCCCCAACTCCACCGGCGCTCCAACACCGTAAGCGCCTTGAGCCAACACCAATGGGCCAACTTCCCACCACTGTCAGCAAAGAGAGTCCTCGAGATCATGTACCACAAGTACACGGGTGTGTGTCCTGATACGTCCTCGTTGGCCCCTTCCGGAGGAGTTCTCCAAAGTTAGTCCTTATCCAAGCGAAAGGTGCGCCGGCGGGAGCTCTCTCCTTTGGATTTTCTGGCGCCGGAGGAGCCATGCCAATAAGGTCCTGCATCTGTCCGCGCCACCCATCAGAAGCTTCATACACAGTGGCTCGCCCTGAATAGGAAGTCCAAGTATCATTGAGACATCCTGAAGAGTAGGGGTCATCTCGCCGGCCCTCAAGTGGAAGGTGTGCGTCTCCGGCCTCCACCGATCGACAAGGGCGGTGAGTGCCACAGTTCATGTTCGCCCCCGTCTTACAAGCGTGATGAACGGGAGAAGACCGGTGGGCTAGATGAACTCCGTGTACCTCTCGTCATACGGCATATCAGTGTGCCATGGTACCGAATCTTCAAAGGGTGAAGATCCGTTCCCCTCTCCGTCATATGAAAAGCCCGGTGATTCCTGTCATACTCTTGATCTAGGAGCCACACCATCCTACATGTTTACACAAATACACCATATTATTAGCCATTCCTAACAAATATGAGCAACACATACATGATAACATATCCAAATAAGCCATCACACATGCAGCATATACATACATATACATTTATATCTAGGGATAAAACACCATATTATAAGCCATTCCTAACAAATATTAGTTATTTCATCACAAATACTACGCAACTATAACACATTTCAATGCATTTGCTAGGCAAATATTACACATTTCAACACATACATACATAGGATTTCAACACATACATGTAAAATTTCATATCTAGGTTTCAACAAATCTATGGTTCAAACACATGCATACATGAGGCTATGAATTTCAACACCTACACTACAACATAGAGTTCACCAAAAAAATTCCATGTCTAGGGTTCATGTCCAAATCTAGCAAGATCTATGAAATTTGTGGATGAATGGAAATGATTCGAGGATTACCTTGAGGAATGGATGGGGAAGAGATTGGCCGGGCAGATCTGATGATTTGGTGGTGGATTTGGTGGGGGGAGAGGAGGAGGAGGAACCGCGGCCTCCTTGCACTCTTGAAGAAACAGAGAGAGAGAAGAAGAAGAGGGTCGGGCTGGGGGCGGCTCGGGCGCCACACTTAAGTGGATGGGTGGCGCCCTTCCGAGCGGCGCCACACGGGCTGCCACGTCGGATCAGCTCACCAGCTCAGCGTCGACGGCCACGTCGGATGGGTGTGTGGCGCGGAGAGGCGCCACATGGGCATGTGTGGCGCCCATGAGAGGCGCCACACAAAAGGGTTAGATTGGTGAAATAGTTTCGCCGGAGGGTCAGTCTGTGCTATAGTTTAACAAAAGGGTTATTTCTGTGTAAATCGCCGAACCTTGTGCATTGATGCTCACGTGCTCAACACAACGGGTTCAGGAGCCAGAAGCTGCCACATACGGACGAACTCGCCAGGAGGCCGGATCTATTTGGTGCCGGCTACACCAACCACTGGTAAGCGGCTACACCAATGATCTATATGTTGCCAGTATTCAATTGCCGTGAGTTGTGGTTAGCAAGTAACAACTGACCATTAATCTAGGGAGGAAATGTCAGCTGCTGAGTCAGTTCAGCGAAGCAGAACGTTGCAGCCTCCAGAGGCATCTCCAGGCAGTTACCTAACTCAGCTTAGGTACCGTGGGCGTCAAACTATAGTATAATCTCTTGCGGTACAAGTATCACGGCAGGAGCTTAATCTAATGACACTGTCGCTTCAAGAGGAAAAACTAATGTGCAGGCAGCGCCGACGCGAATCTGTGCAACGAGGCTTCCAGCCCAAAAGGCTTTCTGTCTACGATTCCCCTCCACCACCTGCAGGTGCACCCGTCGTTGCCACTGAGCTTATGATTGCGAGCTTGGCATCGAAGAAACACGGAGGAAGCTCCTCAAAAGCATAGATTCTGTAGCTACTTTACTTGGGCTCAACTTCTTTCATGCGCCAAATGTATCAGGAAAGAGAGCAATAATCTCACTAATCAACAAATCCTGAAGAAAAGAAAAACACTGAAGAAGATGTACAACGGATGACGGATCCGGGACACGCTCCGAACGACAGAGTCACTTCAGGAGCGGTCCTCTCGCCCTAGGGGAACTCAAACACAGAGAACCCATGCAACCGAGCTAATTAATCAACCGAGGCCGGCCGGGCGGACGCCGAAAATGCAGGTCCGCCGGCGGATGGCTGGCTGGCCGGCCGGACGCATCAGCTCGCGGCCTCGTCGATGCTGTGCAGCGAGGGCCGCCACTGCCGGTGCCGGGCGCCGGAGCTCCGGTGGGCGTCTCCGTCTTGCCGCGCCAACTGCAATCAGGTGACAGTAGAGTAGTGTCAGAACTCGGAATACTGAAGATGGAACATTTGCATGTGTTGCCATGGTAGCACAGAAGTAGAAAGGGATCGCTGAAAACGATTCTCCGTCCTGACATAAGCTGCTACTGATCAGTATTTTATTTGTCATGATTCTTTTATCATTCTGTATCCCTTTTATTTTAAGCATTAAATTTTCCTAATGGATGGTACACAATAGCATCAATCAGTTGGATGGATCCACAGGACCACACTCTGTTATATACAAGAAAATCTTGTTTTATTCATGTCAATTGGGGATTGACAATGTCAGATATACGGAATTAAATCATTCTTGATTGAGCTAAATTAAGGCGAACAGATTTCCAAGATAACTATGCAGATTTTGCCTCTACAGAGAAATCGAACAACGATTGCCCAGATAAAGGTCCATCTTCCTCAAGAGCTACACAGCTACAGTGCGGACGAACTGACAAGGTCATGATAATCGCGCTGAACAACTAACTAACTGTTGGAGTTTTGGCTGAGACAACTGTAGACGCATCATCAATCATGCAGAGAACGTGCATGGAGGCATCGGGCGAGAGAGAGAAAGAAGTAGCTGGATTAAAGAGAGGGCGAGTCTAGTCAATGTAATTAACTACCTGCTCGAGACTCGCGTCCAAGCTCGCCTCGTCGTCGTCGTCTGCATCGACGTCGTCGTTCGCCGCCGGCTGCGCTTTGCTCTGCCTCGACAACGACGACTCGAGCTGTTGGAGCTGCTGCCGCGCCTTCGTCATCTTCTCCTCCTTCCGCGCCTGGACCGCCTTGGTCACCTCTGCACGCACCAACAATTTCATGCCGTGTCAGTGCTACACAGCAGCAGAGCTAGCCGGAGTGAGAGGAAGAAGACGAGGAGAAGGTTATGTGCTGTTTACCGTGGGAGGTGATGAGTCGGTAGACGTGGCCGAGGAGGAGCGTCTCCTTGGGCTTGAGGAGCTTGACGCGGGTGAGGCGCACGGTGCGCCGCGCACCGGTGCCGTCGGCGTTCTCGTGGCGCTCCTCGGCGACCCGGAGCGTGACGAGCGCGACGTAGTGGCCGGGGTTGGCCCGCATAACCTCCGCCGCGCTGGTGGCCCAGTACAGCCGCTCCACGCGCCCGCCGGGGTGCTGTACCACCGCCGCCGCCGCCTCCGCCGCCTGGCAATTCCCCATCGTCGCGCGCGTGACCAGAACCGCGGGCGCCTGGCCTCAAACTAGCTCAGCGGGATATGGTATGGGTTGGTTGGGCCGGAGAAAACGTGGGCGAGCTAGGGAGAGCAAGCTAGTGGTGCGCGTGTGTTGTACCGTGCTCTGTTATAAAGAGGAGAGGGCAACGGCTGGACTGCCAGCTCCAGCCGGAGGCGGTATATATCCCGGCAGTGACCACGTAGCTCGCCTGCCGTTTCTTTTTCTATTCACCTGCTGCTCCGGTATCGTGCAATCGTGCTCCGGCCCGAGATGCATGTACACCAACATACGGTAGTTATGGATCGTTTCCCCCTTGCTTAGCAAGCACCACGTGAACCTAGTTCATGTTTGGGGGCCTTCGGGGTTTTGTTTGTGCTCATCAGATAAGTCCACAACTGTGTTTGGTAGCCTCCATCACCTTTAAACAGGCTGCCTTGGTACGAAATCGATGTGTTTGGTTGCTCGCATGAGGCATCCGTCTTGCAGAGCACGAAGCGCAAAGCATCGCTGAGGCAGGCCAAGCGACAAAGGCCGAATTGACCGTTTTATCGAGACACGCTGGAGCAATGCAAAAGTGGTCACACGTGAGCGCGCGACACCCGACATTATCCGCCATCTTTCCCGGCATGCGTACCATCACCTTTCCTTCTCTACTTCGAACCCTCACCAACAATCTTGTTTTCCCCCATTCGGCACATGTGCCGGCAGCAGATGGCTTAGAAGAGGATATGCGGTCCTCGGTGATTTGTCCAACTCCGGACCGGACTTGGGTGACGGCAGGCGGTTGAGACGCGGAACCGTGCTCCCCAACGATTTCTCCAATTCCGCCATCGATCTTGGGCGGCGGAAGGCGGCTGATGCATGCATCCGCCTTTCTGCCCCCTTCTCTTTACACTCTGCATGTTGTCTCATGTTAGAGAGTACAGATGGTAGATCATAACCAGAGGTTTAGGGTCATTGATGGTAGGTTCGGTTGATTAGGTCAATAGCATGTCACTCATCCATTAGGCGGCCGCACTAGTAGTTTACATTCATGCTTGGACCATGATGCTGCAAAAGAGAGCTGTTAGACGCGCTACTTATCCTCGACTCCTGTACGAGCCTATGTTGGCCCGAGATCAGGAGATGATAGCTATCCTGGACTGCATCTACACCTACAACGATGTATATGCCCTCCAAATGCTCTGGATGAAAAGAGCCCCAGTCAAAAGGCTAAGGAACATTGGGTTGTTGGAGGATAGCATCCACACCTTTTTGCAGGGACAGAACAAGGATCTAACTTTGAGGGGGCGAAATAGAGAGATTTTGCCTTGTGAACTTCATGAGGGGGGCAAATATGGCTAAATAGCTAAGAAAATGAGTTCTAATGCCTGCTATTCTTAACAAAATCTAGCCTAGACCCCCCTTGTCCCCCCTCTGTCTCCATCCATGCTTCTCTGGAAGAGCATGCTGGTATGTTCCTTCATGTGGTAGGTCATACCCAGAGATTTAGAGTCATTGATGTCTACAAGGTCACATATCGTGTGTAGCTAGTTTTTAAAAGTAAGAGTATCGAATCCACGGTAGAGCTGATAGGTAATGGTTTATTGATTCGCACTATCTTCATTAAATTATACTTTAGAGCTATTCTTAATTCTAGGAAGGGTAAATATGAGTGTTTGTAAACATGCAACAAAGTGATAGTAAATAAGTACAGAGAGAAACACGACAGTGTGTATGATATGAAGTGCTTGAAACTCAATGTGGTAAAAACGTTCTCACGGAGTTCCGGATTTCCCACTATCATGGCTACTATGTTGCTTAGGACTTAATGTGTTAGTTACAATATCTTGATAAAAGTGAGGAGAGGCCGAATAAAGATGGTCCCAGAATCACTGCTCCACATCCTCATAACCACTACCTTGTCCTTTCGCATGTCACGTGGTTCCAGTAATTAAGGTCTCCCCATGACTATGGTCATAAGATTTTGTACCTCTTAATCCTCGTTAAGACATGATCGAAAGTGGCGGTGGATTGTTGTCACCTGCACGCCCACTTACCTCCAACCATGTGTAATGATGATTGCCTTTAATGTTTTTAGAGCCAAAAATTTCATGGTGCATAACATATAACATCATCAAAGATAGCCACAACTTTCATATATTGCAAGTAAACAACATAAATCTTTATTTAGGTTCATAGAAACGCTAGGGTTCCTCCATCTCCCCAAGAAAAAATAAAACTACTCACACATGGGGGCGAATAACATCATCATGAATTAGAATGGAGTACGATGAATCAAATGGATACACGTGCAAACAAATCTAAGAGTCGGTGTTACACCAAGATGAATGAAAAGGATAAAGCCCATGATGGTTGCAATGGTGTTGATGAAGATGATACCCAAGCCTCCAAGATCCGACCAACGACGTAGTGGATCCCCTTTGGTGGTGAGTTACCCCTCCATATCCATTAATTATAGAGGTGAGGCTTTGTGGTTTTTTTTATGTCTCTGCAACTCCAATCTGAGATTCGTCTTCGCAACATTAAAGCACTTGAAGAGGCGGTTCCACTGACGTATGGTAGGGTCACACCGTACGGGTGGGTGTGACCGTACTATCGGTTGTTAAAGCTCTTATCCTCACACTTCGTGATTTTTTTTCACTTGGTGCGAGTTTTGGGTTAAATGTCTTCAACCATCATTATTGCGCCCAAATATGATCCATTTTATTGATTTGTCAATCTTCCTCCTTACAGACAAAATAGGGGTGCGCTGGCGCGGTAAAATTATAAAATTCCCTACTACTAAGGCATCTTTAATGTTGTAAAAACATGAGGTCACTTTTTTTTGCAATCATCAACATCCCCAAACTAAAACTCTTCCTCATCCTTGAGCAAGGTAGAAACTTGAGTGAACAGAGTCAACTTGTTCGGTGAGACGATAAAATGAATGAGGCCAATATAGCGAGTGGAAAATTTATAAGGTATTGAACTTTTCTCAAATGCTATCTCTCTTACATAAGTGAAATGTACTAGGAGGCTTCCACACCTTATAAGAATGTTTCTTATCAAAAAATTAATCAATAGCATAACGTACCTTGCATTTCATAACCCAAATTGCTAATGTAAAGATTACAAGGCCTTAGAAATCCTTCTGGCTTGAAACCTAGCAAGGGAGGATTACATGTCTCCTTGCTTGTACCTAGTTTTTTCCAGCCAGACCTTCATCTTCCTCGCTCTCCTTCACGTCCCATGTGCAAGCATCGCAATGCTCGGAAAACGAGAATAAAGTTCTATTATGGCTGCCCGCTGCTTTTGCACAATGGTTAAAATCTCCTTTTTTGCTGACATCTCAATAACACTTTTAGTGAGGGTGTTCATTCTACTGTTGATTTCGTTGATCTTAATTTCGAGATCTTTGCTGCCTTTGGTTTGCCTTTCGGACGTCGACGTAGTTGCGATGCCACTCCCCTTGTTGAAGGCACCATCTTGGGGACTGCAGGGGTGGCCGTCAAGCATTGGGAAGTCTAGAGGTGGATGTGGAGACTTTTTCTTGTTTGATGACGATATCTCCCGGTCTAATTGGAAGGTGCCTGTTATGCTCCTTGTTGCACCAAAGCGACTTCTTGATGTTGTTGCACTAATGCCCCCGAGCCTGGCCGAGAGGGGAAAGGGTTCCCCTCTATGGTAGCAGCGGCGTGCTTGGTCGACAAGCTTCTATTTTACAGTGGTCCCGTCATCTACGAGGATGTGTGATCATCACTTCTGTCGCTTCCTCTTTTGTGCATCTTCGTCCAGCAATTTTGGTCATTTGTTGTGTTGTTCGCTTAGTCGAGCTCTGTGGGTGTTTTGGTTGGCCTCTTACACTGCTGACTGTTCTCTATACTCCCCTGTGTTTTTGAGGGAACTCCTTTGCCTCCCTACGGTCCGGTGCCCTTTAATACATAACGAGGGACAAGGGTCCCTTCCATAGGCGAAGATGGTAGAGTAAGGGTCTACGTGTGTCTGCCTCGAGTTAGTGACGACACGTTGAAAGCCTCCCCGAAGACCTTGTGTTCCCTCTTGTTTTGTTCCCGACGGAGGCCTGTAGACTAGGTGTCTCAAGTTGTTCTCTTGTTTTATATGTTTGTGTTCTGTTGGCTTGTGTTCGCATGCTTTTGGAAGCACGTTGTATCTACCATTATAGGTGTTATTAATTTAACGCAGGGTAAGTGCTCCAATTTTAAGAAGTCCATGGCATAGATCAAAGTACCATGCGCCAAATGACGTTAGTAGAGAGTAACACGGGCAATTCCAATTGTTTCATAAACGTTTAGGGAGAGGCGCCGTGATAAATTTCACACATCATGGCTCATCTATGCATACTTGTATCAGGACATTATTATTATTATTATTATTATTATTATTATTATTATTATTATTATTATGATTATGATGTTATACTCGTGATGTTTCATGCTAGCTCATCATCATTCTTCTTTATCTCCAGCGCTGCCTCCTCCGTGATGATGCAATGGACTGGCTTATAAATTCCGACGCCAATTCTTCTGCGCGCCCTCCAACCAACACCCTCCTGAAAACAAGCTAGAGTCTAACATTACAATACTATCTTACAGAAAACTGTTCCCATCATTCTTCTCTCAGAAGAAAAAGAAAAACAGCAACGGATGGGTGCTTCATTTTATAATCGGAACAAATGTTGGTAGCTCGACAAGAAATGTTAAACTGCAGAAATGCGGCTAGCCATCGGAGTCGCCGTGGCTTTCCTTGCCACCCGGGCAACCCGTTGATTAAGCTGCTGATGTACTATGCTTAGTAGGCTGCCCTATCTGCTTGGTAAGCACTGTGCGTGTGCGTTACGAGCCGATCGCGAGCACGGTCAGCACCGCAATACGGCGACGCAGTTATCGCGGCAGGTCGGGGGTCCACGTCGACCGTCATGCTCCGTGGTGTTTGAGATCATCACAGCCGCGTAAGGGTATCTGCAGTGGCGCCACGATCTAGATAGGCCCAAGCATTTGTTTTGATCGCCACGGATATATAGAAGGACACGAAATGGATGATTTAAATTTGGACGAAACACAGTACAATCGAAGACTCTCACACATACGCGAACACACTCACCCCTATGAATGCACACACGCACAGCCTACCCCTATGAGCACCTCTAAAAAACTGCATCGAAGAACTGATCTGGCGGGTCTTGAGATTGACGAAGTCACCACAGGCGCCTCGCTGTCGACGGAAACGTCGCCTCCCACTGAAGAATATTCCGCATTTATGAGACACCAAAGTGTCAAATCTGGGATTTAAACTCTGGTGGGCTGGGGGTGCCACCCTCCTAACCATCCAACCACATGTTGGTTCTCAATGATTTAAATTTGGGCTGAAAATGCGTATGTGCGGACACACTATGGACCGTCTGTATGTCCTCCCACGTCCGTGTCGGCCCCTTTTGCAGCGACTAGATGTCCGCTCGCCTTCTTAGCGCAACTATCAGTGGGCGATGCCGGTCTTCCACTCCGCCGTCAATGCCTCCTGCGTCTCCATCAATGCCACAACCACTTGGACTCGAGCGCTGGCATTGCCGGTTGACGCATGCTCGCCTTTTCAAAGCGAGCGCTGCGTCTTCCAGTCCCCACAGCCACCGCCATTGCCACTTCCGGTCCACATCGCTCCATAGACCAGTGATAGCCGCAACAACCCCCAGCCATGGGAAATTCTAGGCCGTGGAGGAATGGCCGCAATGATCGTGAGGTCGGGTCCTCGCATGGAGGCAGCCGTCACGGATCGCCCTGCCTCTACGCGTGAGAGCCACACTGCCTCATCACGAGCACAACTGCTAGTACGTCCCTATCGATGTGGCACACTAACTCTAGGAAACCAACACTCCAACGTCAATCTGCCTAGGAGTTGGCACACGAATACGTGGATGGTGCGAGTTCCTCTTGTGCCATGAAAAGGTTCAGAGCGGCTCCGGGAAATCCGCCATCGGTGGGATCTCCTACAACCCAATCTACGTCCTGACCCAGTGTATGTCGCAAGCTCTATCTCATGCGAACACGTTCCCTGAGTAGGAGTTCGACCCGCCACGCCACATCCCCTATCTGGGTGATGCCAAGTACGTGCAGGCCAGGAGATCGGTGTCGACGAAGAGTACGATGGCGTGGACATCGATCTGCATAATCATGGCGCAGACATGCCGAGGCAAGGAGGCGCGCGACGACACCCTGGACTACCTTAGCCTCCTCGCTTACGAGCGGGAAATAGCGGAGGCCATGAAGAAGGAGGATGAGCTCCCCGTCTAGCCACCTGAGCTGGACAACGATGAAGCCCTCAGGTTTTACATCATTGCGTCTGAGCTGGAGGACCTCACCAGGTGGGATGGCCTCGCCATGTGGTTACAAGAATCAGTGCCGGCCTGCCACGCCTGGTGACCCCACCACGACGAAGGTCGCCGTGGCGGGCGTGGCCCGCGCCTGTCCTCCTCATGCCCTACTGCCTGCGCCGCACTGGCCATGGCCATGGGAGATGCCAGTCTACATCAATGTGGACGGCGAAAACGAGTAGGCGGCGCCGATGGAAACCCTAGCTAAGGTTTTAGTTTGTTTTAATATTTGATATACTGTAACAAAAAAAGCATTTCGCCACTAAGTCTATCCCATCCAAAGGAACAAGGGGTACACGGCCGCACTATCCACGAGCTGATCTAAATAGACCAAAATTTTGTGTATAAAATGGATTGCCCCGCTAAAAATGTCCTTACCCTGGAGAGGGAAGAGGAAGACTCGGCCGTGCCGGTGGCGTGCCTAGAACTTATTGTCCATGTGTTGGAGCAGGACCGGGTAGAGTAGGGAAATGGCGATCGCGTGTTAGCTGTTGCACACAGACACGAGCTGAAAGAAAGTCCCGTTGCCAATAGATTTGTGACGCCGACGTGTGAGGCCGATGCCTTGTCCGTCTCGATTCATCACGGGCACGGACGCCAGCTCTGAATTCCGGAAACCGGCCGTAAATCCTGACGCTGGTTTCACATGCTTCAGTGAAGAACACGCTCGGCCGCTCGGGTGCTTTCACTTGTCCTGTACGTGCAAGTTGCGTTGTTGATGCTATCTGCATGTTTGTTCCGTTGAAGGCGATTGAGCGTGTCGCGGCCATGGCATGCAGAAGAAGCTCACAACCGCGGCAAGGGCCAACAGAACCAGCCGGCAGGCCCACTCCAAATCATTTCCCCAATAATGCGCACCTACAGGCTACAGCGCCCGTATGCACCTGACTGTTTTATTAGGGCATGTGTCCGCCATGACGGAAAATGCATCGTGCATCCTCTCCGCGCCGTGGCGGAGTTCGGAGACGCAACCTGCAAGCACAAATATCGTTTCGTCTCTGGGCTGCGGACGCGCAAAGTGACCGCTTGGTCTGGCACGGGCCGCTGGCAGCGTCTGGCGCCGTCTTCGCGGCATTACTTGCGGGCGGCGCGCCGCGGCCTGGGCCGCGTTAATGGCGTGCCTCGGCTTCCGCGAGCGTGCGCAGCCTAGACGTGCGTAGCTAGCAGCGCACGCAACGTCGATGTGTCTTCTCCGCCAGATCGCGCGAGGCGTCGCTTCGGCTCTGCGGGCGCCTCGCGTGCCGCGCGTAGTAATGGCGATGCCGCGTGGCGCGACCGTCGTCCTCCGACCTATATAAACAGGGGCGCAACATCTCATCTCCTCCGCACTAAACCCTAGCCGCCGCCGTCGCGCCACTCGAGATCCACCACGAGCGGCGCCGGACGCGGCCAAGCGCCGCGCCTCCCTCCTCCTCCCACTCCCTCCCCCGCCTCGAGCTCCGACGACGGTTCGACTCCGACAGACCGACCTCCTTCACCGGCCGTGACGCCACGGACCGGAAGCGGAGAGGAAGCGAGAGGAGGCGGGCGACCCGCGGTGTCGACGCCGAGCCGGAACACCGCAGGTGGCGGCCGCCGCTGCAGGGACTCGACTCGGAGATTTCATGGTCATCCGATGACCCGATGCCACGCCGGAGGAAGGCGGCGGAGCCGGCCCTCATCGAGTCTTTCGAGACGCTCAAGGACGAGGCCGCCAACGCGAGGCCGGAGCAGGCCTGCAAGAGGACGCGGCGGCACACCGAGCCATAGCGGCGCGCGAAGGCGGCGGAGAAGCAGGCCACGGAGCGACGCAACGAACGGTGCCGGCCCGTCAGGAAGCCAAGTCTAGGTCTTGTATAGTTTTTATGTATTACTTTCTATGTTTGGTTTTCATATGCAATCAATCGCTCGTGGTATGAAAATGAAAGGAATTGTATGAAGATCAAACTATGTTGCAATTAAAAAATGGGTCACCCTGGTGGGAGCACACCCAGACGCAAACGGACGCGCGGTCAAAATATGTCCGCTGGACGACGCAAACGGACGCCGACGACCACTTTTGGGCGTCCGAAATGCGTCGCGCCGCTGGAGATGCCCTTAGGCTCGTTTCGCCTTGCTTCCACGAACCAAGCCTTGCGAAGAGATCCAAAACAGCAGTGGCATCACAGCCACCAGGAGCAGAGCTGATCTAATCTAAACAGTAAAATAGACTGATAAGCTGCTACTGTCTGGCAGACTAGTATTCAGTTGTTACCAAACCCTACTGCTTAATATGGCACTGCTATCAGCCGGCAGACTAGTGTCCAGTTGTTACCAAACCCTACCATCCAGCCTCATCATCGCCGTGGATATTTCTGCTGGATGTCACTGTGAGCGACCCCGCACACCGGCGCCCGTGCCCGTGCAGTGACCATTGGCACCATCTAGGATGGCTGCTTTTTTGTCAGATTTCCACCGTTCCAGGGTCACCACAACACCTCCGAGCTGTCAAACGGTGGCCGGAAGCAATGGTCGACCTGGGGGATGGTCCTCCGTACCAAATGGGCAATCAGACGGGCTCCTCGTCGTCTCTTCCTGCTGCTTGCCCGTTTCCATCCGTTTCATCATATGTGTTGTCAGGTAGAACTGTCGATACAGTTTTATGATGTTTTGGTAGCAGCGGTTTAGACTTTTGGTTCCTCCTCCATGCCACAAAGATTTGGTAGCATAAGCAATGTCAACATGTGTTTCATAAATAAACAACTCCTCCATAGTACAAAGGCTGCTATTTTCAGATGCACGTTCCCAGGACAATAAACATCAGCCACACAATCAAGCCATAAGTCCAAACGGCAACCCACTTCTCATGCGACGGAGGTTCTCAAAATGCCATAACTTGCAATAGCTTAGTTCATGGCATCAAATGGTGTACTATATATATCAAATAAAATCTGAAGCACCGACCTTTAGCGGCTATAAGAGAATGTCGAGAACGAAGCAATCTAATCTAATCACACAGCAAATCATTGATGCAATAATGCACAAACACATGGAGGCTGCAAAGTCATGGATACAATAGCAAGAAACGAAATCAGAGATTTTCCAAAGGGGCGGTCTTGATCAGATGCGGACAACTGAATAAAAAGTAAGTGCACGAAACCTCGATCTCAGAATTTACTTGGGTAAGGGGGTTTCATTCACATCGACCGATCTATCGGTCGCCTCCCTCCTAACGGGGTTTTTTTTTATATGGGGAAAAATCACCCTAGCTTCTGCATCCAGAGGATGCACACGTTTTTTTTTTTGTTAGATTATTCACAACACCTTACAAGAGCAATACAAAAGATCAAACTCGAAGCCACCTCGTTAAACCTACAAAGGGATGAAGGGGTTGACAAAACACCAAATCACATCATCTAAAAAACCAAATGCCTTCCCAAGCCGCCCAATAGTAGGTGAGAAGCACATTCAGTGTCAAGCAGACTCTCAGCGCACGCCAACGCACACGCCACAGAAGTTGCTACCGCCGTCTTCCTCGACCCCATCTTCAAGAGGGATCATCGCATTAACCTTGCAAGGCCAGTCGTCGACGCCACCATGACGCTAGACGGCTCCACCATCATGCACGCATACATCATCCCGCATCTGTCGTCAATACCCCGCAGCACCATGCCACTGAGACTCAGCGCTATCGATATGGTAGATGAATACCACTCCACCAACATCCAGCAACTGCTCCAAAAACGATGCCCTAAGAGGTAGAACGACGCAGGTAGCGCTGCCATCGTCCGATCCAGGAGACCCAGATCTAGGGTTTCGCCCGGAGCAGCACGAGTGGGTAGATGCAGGCTGCAATGACGATGTCTTCAAGAAGGTTACGACGTGTGACGCCGCCATCGCCCGCCAAGTCCGGAGTCGGAGCACAGTTTTCACCGGCAGCCGCACATCCCCAACTCGCCGAGTGTAGTGCCGAGGCAAGCAAAGGTGATGCCTTCGACAAGGTAACACACCAATCGACGCCGACATCATCCGTCAAGACCGAGATCGAAGCACGGTTTTAACCGGCTGCCACAACACCCCCAACTCGACAACGACTGGATCTTCACCGCCAGAGATCGATGTGGGATCCCGAGATCCTCCACCCCAGATCCCAATAAAGCCGTCCACCTCCGAAGAAGAGGAGGACGCCACTGCCGATTCCGAGGCCGCCGCCCCTACGCCTAGGTGATGTGGGCAGAACCACCCTCGTTCCAAGCCACGGGATCCCGTAGTGCTTAGGCCCTCACGAGCCCGCCCCACCGCCGCATCACCGCCACCGCGCCACAGGCAGTCGCCGCTGCGCACCACCGCGGCAAGAAGGTGGAGAAACAGGCGCCGCCGCAGCTTCGCCTAGCCGCTACAGCAGAGTCCCCGCCACCGCCACGTCGCGCGGGCTTTGCCCGGCAACATCACCGACGGCGACAGAGGAGAGGAATGTGGGAGGGAGGGCCGGAGGCGATGGGTTGGAGGGGCCCCAGTGTCACTGCTTCTTCTCTACAAGGTTTATTTTCTCCTACTCCACAAAGACGTTGTTCCTCTTCCTCCACTGCTCCACCTTTGTCACTCCCCAAACCACAGCCCGGAAGAATGGCAACCGCCGAAACCATAAGCATACAAGGCTAAGTATAGTCCGTTTCAAAAAAAACAAAAACAAGGCTAAGCATAGTGAAATATCATCCGCAAAAGTCCGAAATATCTCCAATTTATTCATTATCAAATATTACAAGTACAATTAATTTTACCGCAACTCTAGTGATATATCCTCTATTGATCTTTATCTCGGCTTCTATGCTAGACACGTCTTCATATGGATTTAGGGTCATCACCTCTTGATCATAAGATTGTTTTATGCATACCAGATAAAAACAGAAAAAAAAACATGTGAGTACGTTAAACATAGTCAGCAATAATATACAAAATTTACAATCCATAGTGTACATAGAACTCAAAAGGGTGTTAGAGCATCCCAGCCGTTGGGGCTCCCCAGGCCGAAATCCGGCGCTATTTAGCGCCGGATGGATGTATTTTTTTGGCCTGGGGAGGCCCATTTTCCCAGTGGCGAGCCCATGGTCGCCTTCACCCATGCGTGCATAGCGACGGTGTCGCCGGGAAGGGCAACCGTCGGAGTGCCCTCGTCGCTTTGAACCGCCGTAATGGTCCGCGAAGTGGTGGAGAGCCAAACGCCTCGTCGGGAACGGTCGAAGTCGCCTCGAAGCGACAACCGCCGTAATGGAGCATGAACTCCGAGGAAGAGCAACCGCCACACTCTCTTCGTCGAGAGACCTACATATACGGTTTCGAACGGCCGACGCCATTCATCTATTCTCTCCTCACCATCTTCTGTCAACCATGAGCGACTGGTCTTGGCCATCGGACACCGACAGCGAGGGCAAGCCGCCAGGATGGCGCCATTGGTGGGATCGAGCTGCATCGTCCAGCAGCGACGATTCCCCCGCCGTCCAGCGAGGACGAATGGGATGACGACGAGGAGGAGGACGAAGAGGCCGAGGAGCGGAGCCGTGGAGCAGGCCGTGGAGCCGGCCGAGAGCGCCGAGCCCGGCCGAGGCCGGAGAAGAAGCAGGAAGCGGAGGAGGAGGAGCGAGGCTAAGGACGCTAAGGACTCACCTTCCTCCGACGAGGAGGTGACGAGCCGGAAGCGTCGCCGCCACGACGATGAGGCGGGGCCATCTAGGAAGAAGAACTAGTTATAGTTAGTTTTAAAGTTTTTATATGTAATTTTTATGTTTATTCGAATTATATATAATTTGACTATGTTGCACCACTTGAGAGTTCAAAGCTTTCGTTCGACGATGGTATTGCCTTAGATCGGGAAGACAAGGGTAGTGCCGTAGATCGGGAAGACGAGGGTATTGCCGTAGAAACCCATGCCATTGTCGCCGACAGTCGGGGCCACCAAACGTTTCCCGCGATTTTCTCTCATCCGGAGTCCCCGAGCGCTCCGGGGGCGAGGATGGCGGCTCCCCGGACAGATGAAAGGCCTAATCCGAACGAGGAACCGGGGGCGCGACTGGACCGTTTTCGTCCATCCGGATGACAAATCGCCGTCCTGGGGGCCTCGTCGGGGGGACGAGTGGAGATGCTCTTATATACCCTCATACCGACTGAGTCCACCAAAGCAGTATCATCATTAATATCACATACATCTCAAATATTAGTTTAGCCTCCTGTAAGGGAATCTATGTCCCTAATCTTTATTTTGGTATTTGATGAATACAAGGTTAGAGAGGACTAACCGTTTAAATCAAGCTTATCTACAGGTTAAGTCCTCTCTTCTCTTTGGTGCTGAGATACATTGCGAAGAAAGGGAAAAGGAGGTCGAAGTGACTTGAAGACGGAGACCGAAAGAACTCGATATGCTAGCCCTCCTTGTTTCCGGTTTTGTTGAGTATAGGAACCCCGCACTATTAAGAGTGGATCAACACTTTTATTTGATACTTGGCTCAAATCAATCTCTCGTGCTTTCCATCAAAATTCCTTGTCATTTCATCTTGCTTTGCTTCTACTTCTTACACAAACTCCAAAAGAAATAGCTTTTATCTCTGTTTTTTTTCTCTGGCTGCCAATTAGTGAGATCGGCCGGGCTCATTCCCAAACTAGAGAGATCAGCCGGTTAGTATCGACCAAATGAGGGTTTAGGGTTTAGTGTTCATTATTTGTTTGTTTGATGTGGGAGGCTAAGATGAGTGAGAGAGAGAGCGCGGGTGCGGGTGCGGGCGCGGTGGCGGCGGCCAGGGAGATCCACGCGCAGGGCTCGCCGGCGTCGGCCTCCCCGGCCAGGCTGGTGGTGTCGGGGCTTGGGCTGTCTGGCTCCTCGTCCTGCAACTCGCCGGGGGAGGAAAGCTCCGGGCGCAGCAGGTCGCCGCCGCCACCGGAGGAGGCTCCGGTCCAGGGTCGGCGCGTCCAAGACCGCCTGGAATGGATCCAGCCGAAGATGTCCAGGAAGAAGAAGTGGAGGATCCGTCAGAGTCTCCGTAGGAGGCAGGAGGCAGGCCCGTCGGCGCCGGTCGGGGTGTCGTCGGTGATGATGGGGAGGTGCTTCAAGTGTCTCCGGCCTGGACACCCCAAGCGTGATTGCCGCAACGAGCAGGTTTGCTTCAGGTGTGGTGAGGAGGGGCATGGGTCTGGCGGATGCAAGAGGCCGCGCAGCCCGGATTCTGAGGAGGTGCTACGGCAACAAGCGATGGTTTTGGTGGATCGGCGTATGGCGTCTCGTCGGGGCGCCGCGCAGCCTGGTACACGGGGTCAGGGTGCGCCTGCTGCTTGGCAGCCTGGCGTGCCGGACCGCCGGGCACCTGCTGTCCGTGGTAGGGCCTCGGGGGAGCCATCGCCGCCGCCGTCGTCCGCTGGATCTTGGGCGGCGGAATCGGCGCCTCGCGTGGACCTGCGGTCGTCCCCGTCGGCGTGGGCGTCACCATGCATCGTGCGTAGGACGGTGGCCATGGATGATCTGGAGCGGAGGCTTCAGTGCTCCCTGGTGGCGTACGTTGGCGGCTCACGGCCGGCGGTTTCATGTGACCAGGTGGCGGCGGTGCTTGTGCAGCGAGTGGGCATCCCGCGTGCCGCGTTCACAGTTCATCGTTTCCGGCCAGAAGATTTCCTAGTGGTTTTCGCAACACCGGAGGTGATGGAGAGGGTCAGCGCCCGGCAGTCCGTGCCATACGCGTTCTTCACGCTGTACTTCCGGCGCTGGACCAGGCAGGCGTTGGCGCAGAGCGTGGTCATGCGGTCGAAGGTGCATCTGGCCGTCGAGGGGATTCCTGCCCATGCCTGGGAGAAGGAGGTGGTGCAGCAGCTGGTCGGGTCGTCGTGCTCGCTGGTGCAGCTGGCGCCGGAAACGGCCAGTAGAGCGGACCTGAGTGTGTTCAGGGCGGAGGCATGGACGACGGACATGGAGGAGATTCCGCCGGCCAGAGACTTGTGGGTGCCGGAGCCTAACCTCTCGGCGGCGGTTGCAGGAGGTTCGCGGCAGCCAAGATCGGTTCCTCGGGACAGGGAGTTGGGGCTGCTCAAGTACAAGGTGATCGTTCATGTTGAGAGGGTGGAGGAGTTCGTTCTTCTGGATGGCGTGGACCACGGTCATTCGGCGCATGGAGAGGGATGGCGCTGGCCGCCGGTGTCTGGCGACGGTGAGGGGTTCTGGACGTCGCGTTCCCTGCGGTGGACGCCAGGGGTCCCAGATTCTCGTAGCGGCGGCCATGGCGGCGGTGGCGTGGTTGGCGGAGGCCCGGCGGCGACGGGGGCATCCCTACAGTGGCAGCTGCCACACCTGGAGCCACATGCCACTTGGGCACAGCGGATCCGGGCGGCCACAGACGTGAGGACAGTGGTGGAGCCGGTCGTCGCTGGTTCCCAACGGTCAGCGCGGAGGGACATAACAACAACAACAGCTTTGGAGCCAGTGGCAGTTCCCGAAGGTGATCCTGTCGGAGCATCTGACCAAAACAGCCAGCCTATCCTGCTGGGAGGCTTGGGGATTGGAGCGCCAAGGACAGATGGCGAGGGGGGAGTGGCGGATTTTGAACCCTTGGTCGTTGGAGATAAAGCAGGCTGCACAGCGAGCAGCGGAGGTGATAAGGATGGCGAGGCTCCGTTGGCAGTCTCTGGCGTGGTGAAGGAGGTTTTGACCGCGGAGGTTGTGCCGTGTCCTGGCCCACTGCCGGGCCCGCACGTAGCTCTGGAACCTACGAGCAGCACAGAGGCTGGGGCTCTGGGGTGCAGCCCCCCATTGTCTCCCATGCATACTGGCGGCACGTTGTTGGGCCTCAAGGTTTTGGGCCACAATGTGGAGGATGCCGATCCTGGGCCAGGAAGGGTGAAAATTATCAACGGGACTGAGTACGTGCAGTTTTCAATAACTGAAGGACAATCCGTGCCTGTAGCGTCAGTTAACAATTCAGTCCCGGGCATGGAAGCGTTGTCAGTAGAGCAGCACTGTGATGAGGATTTGAGCATGGGCTCGATCTCTCTGGAGCCGTTGATCTCCTTTCATGGTCCAGATGAGAATATGCAAGGCGTGGTGATGAATCAGGAGATCAGACACAACATGACAGCTCAGGAAGAGGCGGCGTTGGGGAAGATGTGCAGATTCTGTGCCACGATCCTGAAGAAACTAGCGCCGCCCCTCCTGCGGGAGATCCAGACCTCCACGGCGGCACGGTTGGAGGGGGAGCCAGCAACAAACCGGCGTGTCACTAGGGCGGCGGCCACGGCCGGAGATGTTACGCCTGCACCGCGCAAGCCATGGAAAGTGTCCGCGGCGGAGACGGCCCTGCTTAAGGCGCTGGGCATTACAGAGGCAGGGCTGGAGGCCAGCGATGAGGCCATTGAGGAGTTCCGGGCACTGTTCGATTCTCCAGTGCGGGAGCAGCATCTACGTGCGATGGCGGCGATTTTTGGCAAGACGATGCCGGATAGGTTTGAGCGTCCGGCGGCGGGGTCCGTTGTGGTGCCGATCCTTGCGCAGTAATTCCGCTGCCTTCGGTGTTTCTGGAGTCCAATGCATGAATGGATTGTAACCCAGAGATTCTGAGTATGAATGTGAGAGGCCTGAACGATCAGGCGAAGAGGGATGCAGTGGGGGAGTTTGTATCCTCAGTTAAAGTCAATTTGGTGGCGCTGCAGGAAACGCGGCTTGATGTATTTGACTCCTTTTTAGTTTTGCAATGTCTGGGGCCGGCCTATGATGGCTTTGCGTATTTGCCGGCGATCGAAACCCGGGGTGGCGTTTTACTTGCCTGGAACTCGTCGATCATGTCGGTGGGGAGCGTATCTTTTGATTCCTTTTCGGTGACTGCGGAGATTACATGCCCTGGGTCGGCACCGTGTTGGATCACAGCAGTTTACTGGCCGCAAAGGAGAGAGGATAAGTGCAAATTCATACAGGAACTTATCGAGCGCAGGAGTCTCTGTCCTGGACCTTGGCTCGCTATCGGAGACTTCAACATGATACTTAGGGCATCCGAGAAAAACAATGACAACCTGGACAGAGGTCTGATGGCGAAATTCAGAGAATTTGTCAGGGTCATGGAGCTTAAGGATTTATATTTGCATGGCAGACTTTTCACCTGGAGCAATGGACGGGAGAGTCCAACCCTCACAAGAATCGATAGAGCTCTGGTGTCGGTGGATTGGGATCTGGCATTCCCGGATGCACTCTTGCAGGCCTTGTCCGCGTCAATCTCGGACCATGCTCCGTTGCATCTATCCCTCAATCAAGGTTTCAGGCCTAAGCACAGATTCAAGTTTGAGGTTTTTTGGGCCAAATTGCCGGGGTTCCAGGATGCGATCCGTCAAGCATGGACGTGTGATGAGAACATTGTTGACCCTTTCAAGAGACTTGACGCATTATTCCGCAACACGGCAACCTCGCTGCAGTCCTGGAGTCAGCGCACAGTTGGCAACATTAAGTTGCAGTTAGCCATCGCCAATCTTATCATCCTAAGGTTTGATGTGGCAGAGGAGAGTAGGCAGGTGCAGCCGGGAGAAAGATGGTTGAGGAGCACCTTGAAGATGACAGTGTTGGGACTGTCATCCCTGGAGCGTACGATCGCGCGTCAAAGATCGAGAATCAGGTGGCTTAAGGATGGGGATGCGAACACGAAGCTGTTTCACATGGTTACGAATGGCAGGCGAGTCAGGAATTACATCCCTGCAGTCACGGTTGGAGGACAGATCTACACCGACCAGGAGGACAAGGAGCGTGCTTTCTTTCAGGCGTTTTCTGATCTGATCGGGGACAATTCCGTCAGAGAATACACTCTGAACCTGGCGGCTTTGGGGCTGCAGCCGTTCGACCTGCAGGAGCTTGACGCCCTTTTCTCGGAGGAGGAAGTCTGGAGGGTGGTTAAGGAGCTACCAGCTGATAGGGCCCCGTGCCCTGACGGTTTCAACGGGCTGTTCTACCAAAAGGCTTGGGACGTGATCAAGGGTGACGTTTTGGCCGGGATCTTTAAGTTGGCTGTTGGTGATGGTAGGGGTTTCGACAAATTAAATCGATCCCTGATTGTGCTCATACCAAAGAGAGCGAATGCAAACGAGGTGGGAGACTTTCGGCCGATAAGTTTGGTTCACAGCTTTGGGAAGCTCTTCTCCAAGTTGATTGCGAATAGGCTCAGGGGCAAGCTTGGAGATTTGGTTAGCGAGAATCAGTCAGCGTTTGTTAAGGGAAGGAGTCTTCATGATAATTTCCTGCTTGTTCGTCAGATGGCCCGCAAGATCAACACGAGAAAGGCGAAGGGGGTTTTCCTGAAATTGGATATATCGAAAGCTTTTGATTCCTTGTCTTGGGCGTTCCTGTTCGAAGTGCTTCGTCAGCTGGGTTTTGGTGTCAGGTGCTTGCGGTGGCTGGCTTTGCTTCTGTACACGGCCACGGTGAAGATTGTAGTAAACGGAGTGCCTGGCAAGTCCATCAGAGTTGTGAGGGGGCTTAGGCAGGTCGACCCCACCTCGCCACAGCTTTTCGTTCTTGCCATGGAAGTGCTGACTCGGTGCATCGTCAAAGCCATAGAAGCAGGGCTGTTCGCCCCCTTGGTCGGCTGCTCGCCCAAGCAGCGCGTGTCCATCTACGCTGACGACGTTGCTATCTTCATCAAGCCTCAAGTGCAGGATACGGTGGTGATTCGAGAGCTGCTGAAGGCGTTTGGGGCAGCGTCGGGACTGCGCGTAAATTACAACAAAACAACGGCAGTGTTGATAAGAGGGGAGGGCATTGACAGCATGACGGTAAAGCATATGTTGCGATGCGATATTGGTGCGTTTCCCTGCAAGTACTTGGGCTTGCAGTTAACCACCGGACAGCTACGTAAGGTGCATTGGCAACCTGTCCTGGACCGCATTCTGACTGCCCTTCCAGCTTGGCAGAGGGGTTTGATCGCTAGGTCGGGGAGGCTAGTCCTGATCAAAGCAGTTGTGAGCGCGAGGCCAATTCACCAGCTCCTGGCAATGGAAGCCCCAGCTTGGTTACTGGAGGAGATCGATCGTTGGACCAGGGCCTTTTTCTGGGCAGGAAAAGAAAGGGCGGCCGGTGGACAATGCTTGGTCGCTTGGCAGAAGGTGTGCAAGCCTCTGTGTTATGGTGGGCTTGGGATTAAGAACCTACGGCTCCAAGGCTTAGCCCTTCGGGTTCGTTGGGAGTGGTTGAGACGAACAGACCGGAACAGGCCTTGGCAGGGGCTGCCTGGGCTAAAGGATGACGAGGCCACGGATACTTTTAACAGCTTGGTGGCTATCAAGGTTGGAGATGGAGCGAGCACTTGGTTTTGGAAGGATCGGTGGGTTCATGGCGTCGCAATCGCGGACTTCGCGCCTCTGGTTGTTGCTTCTGTGAGCACCCGTCGGAAAAATATCAGAACAGTTCAAGATGCAGTGATTAACCACGGTTGGATCAGCGATGTTGGAGAGGGATTGGGGCTGGAGGCGGTGGAGCAGTGCCTCTGCGTCCTAGCCATCGTCAGCTCCTTTGCCTTGGACGGGAACACGCCGGACGCCTTCATCTGGCCATGGTCTGCCAATGGGTGCTACTCAGCCCAATCTACCTACAAGATGTTGTGCATGGGAGGCGAGAGGTTTGAAGGGACCTCATGCGTTTGGAGAAGCGGCGCAACACTCAAGTGTAAGATCTTTGCTTGGTTGGCATTGCAGCGGAGACTCTGGACATCCGATCGACGTGCCAGGCATGGGTTGCAGGATGGCACCTCGGCATGCTATACCTGCCTCCAAGAGGAAGACACGATGAGTCACGTCCTGGCGGGCTGCGTCTTCTCTAGACAGGTTTGGTATAAGTGTTTCCAAAGTCTGAGGATTCAGGTGGAGTTGCCAGCAGCAGACGACCAGTGGAATGAGTGGTGGCTAAGCACAAGAGCCAGGGTCCGCAATCCTGAGAGAAGGGCGTTTGACACTTTGGTTATCTTGGTAAGCTGGAGACTGTGGAAGCAAGGAATGCCAGAGTTTTCGATAATCTGCGGGGGCAGTTTTCTGTGGAGGGGTTGGTCGAGCAAGTGTTGGCTGATTGGGCACTTTGGACCAAGGCAGGGCTGAGAGGGTGTAACATTTTTGCGAGAGTAGTTCACTAGGCTTTTGTGGGGGGTGTGTGTGGGGTGGTTCAGACAACCGTTGTCACAGCGTGTTGTCTCTCTTGTAACACTACTTTTCTGCCTTCTACAAAAATAAGATACGCAATTGCGTACTCTCAAAAAAAAGTATCGACCAAACCAATCGTCATAATCTCACCTCATGATAGTATCGATCTCTGAGAATCACGGCACCGAGTCCCCTACTTATGTTGTCCTTTCCATCAGGGCCTTCCATCTCACACATTTCAAGTATCGACCATCTCAGGCTAGGTACACCACACTTTTTATGATTATGACCAATCAATTTGTATGATACCATATTTTATCTTGGTTGACCAATATGCAACATAAGAAATGTGCAAAAATAAATGCAAAGTAAGCAGTTCTAGCTATATACAAAATTAATAGCATACAAAACACAGATAAGCATAACAATCATATAAATCAACCAAGGGAATGCAAATCACACAAGAAAATTTCGGGTATACGCAGCTTCCTTGAGTATCCTTTGGTGACTAAATTTATGTCTCCTCCATGATCCCTGCCGGGTCGACAAGCACGGCCACAGCCAGCGCAGGAGTGACTAGTAATCCGAGGCGCGCAGCCCGTCCATTGTTCATAGGAGCTCTATCAAATATGCCGAACACAACTTTCACACAGCTGGGAACGGGCGCCCCCACGCTCATTCTCGCCTTGCTAAAGCATCTCGTCGCGCCCATTGCCATGGTGCACGATGTTGTGAGTCTTTGCCGCGAATCGGCGTCCTTGCCCTTCTCTTGTTGTGCCACCCCTCCGATGGGAGGACCTGCTCCATGCCATCCGGCAGCGCCGGCCTGCTCGTCTGGATGACGGATCCGGGACACGCTCCGAACGACCGAGTCACTTCAGGAGCGGTCCTCCCATCTGAGGGGTGTCAAGCAGACTCGAACGTAGCAAACCCATGCCAGCTAATTAATCGACCGAGGCCGGGCGAACGCTGAAAATGCAGGTCCGCCGGTGAATGGCTGGCCGGAAGCATCAGCTCGCGGCCTCGTCGATGCTGTGCAGCGAGGGCCGCCACTGCTGGTGCCGGGCGCCGGAGCTCCGGTGGGCGTCTCCGTCTTGCCGTGCCAACTGCAGTTAATCAGGTAGAGTGATCAGAAGACGGGGCATTTGCATGTGCTGTTATGGTTCAGAAGTAGAAAGGGATCTCTCAAAACGATTCTGTCTACTGTTCAGTATTCTACGTATTTGTCATGATTCTTCTATCATTCTGTACCCATTTGTTTTAGTCATTGAACTTCCTTCTGGTTGGTGCAATAGCATCAATCAGTTGGATCCATAGGACCACATGTTAGCTAAATCTTGTTTTATGCATGTCAGCTGGGGGATCGAGGATGTCAGATATACAGAATTAAATCATTCTTGATTGATTGAGCTAAATTAAGGCATAAAGATTTCATAGATAACTATGCAGATTTTGCCTTTACAGAGAAATCGAACGACGATAGCCCAGATAAAAGCCCATGCTCCTGAAGAGCTACAGCTACAGTGCGGACGATCTGACAAGGTCATGATAATCGCGCTGAACACCTAACCAACTGTTGGAGGCTTGGGGTGAGGCAATTGAAGACGCATCGATCATGCGAGAACGTGCATGGCAGCATCAGTCGAGAGAAATAAAAAAGAAGTACCTGCTCGAGACTCGCGTCCAAGCTCGCCTCGTCGTCCTCGTCCTCGTTGACGTCGTCGTCCGCCGCCGGCCGCGCCTTGCTCTGCCTCGACAGCGACGATTCGAGCTGCTGGAGCTGCTGCCGCGCCTTGCTCATCTTCTCTTCCTTCCTTGCCTGGACCGCCTTGGTCACCTCTGCACGCACCAATCATTTCATGTTAGTGTGTGGCACAGCTTGTCGGAGAGCAGAGAAAGGACAACGAGGAGCTAGGTAGCTCGTTAATTTACCGTGGGAGGTGATGAGTCGATAGACGTGGCCGAGGAGGAGCGTCTCCTTGGGCTTGAGAAGCTTGACGCGGGTGAGCCGCACGGTGCGGCGCGCGCCGGTGCCATCGGCGTTCTCGTGGCGCTCCTCGGCGACGCGGAGCGTGACGAGCGCGACGTAGTGGCCGGGGTTGGCCCGCATCACCTCCGCCACGCTGATGGCCCAGTACAGCCGCTCCACGCGCCCGCCGGGGTGCTGGACCACCGCCGCCGCCGCCTCCGCCGCCTGGCAATTCCCCATCCTCGCGCGCCTCTCCTCAAACGTGGGCGAGCTAGCTAGGGAGAGCAAAGCAAGTGGTGCGCGTGTGTTCAGCCGTGCTGTGTTATAAAGAGTGGAGAGCAACGGCTGGAGCGCCGGAGGCGGTATATATCCCGGCCGTCCCGGTCAGTGACCACGTAGCTCAGCTGCCGTTTCCTTTTCTACTCCGCGCGCCCGTTCCACCTGCTACTCCGGTATCTTTGCTATGCTCCGGTCCGATGCATCTACACCAACGTACGGTAGTTGCGGATCGTTTTCGCCTTGCTCTGGCTTCGCAAGCACCACGTGAGCGGAAGTTGGCACATAGTTCTTGTTTGGGGACCTTCGGAGGTTTGTTTGCAGGGGGAATTTTCGGAACGGGCCGGGGCACCGCTGAACCAGAAAGTACAGCCGCAAAAAGGTAGCACGAAAAAGAGGTGTTCTTGGGTGCCCCTCGGCTTCACGATTCTAAACAACTAGAAGGATACCCCGCGCGTTGTAGTGAAAATTTCTCCGATAACTCTATTCTGTAAAAAGCAAAAGAATATAAGTTGATTGAAATATGATGTTATTTGTAGAAACATGCATGAGTCAATTGACGTAAATAGTCAAGAGGCTAACTTTAAAAAAAATAGACTTGAAATGGTTATGTAGTTGGCGGTAAAAGTTGATGATGTGGATAATTGGATGGCTTAAAAATAAATGATGTGGCTTGCATGTAGAGTATTAATGAATGTTAGTGGGGGATGACATGGACAATTGGATGGCTAATAAAATGAATGATATGGATAGTTTGCATGTTGAGATAGACAACTTAAATAACTCTCTAATGAGGTTTTGCTTTATAAGAGATATAGATTGGAGCGGCTCTAGCCTTTTGTATAAATACATATAGGACGCGTTTGGTTTACGTTTCCGCGTAGCCATACCCCGAAACAACGCACGTTCTTGGCCCAGTGAAGCCTGGCCCGTCGAAAACGGTGCAAAAGATGTAGTTCCCACTTCGTTTGGTATCCTTGGCTGAAATTTCTGGGCTGGGAAGAGATTTTGGACTGGTTGTTTGGTTGTGGTTGCGTCCTGCATGCATGTGAGGCTGCCATGACCTTTTTTCATCTACTGTCCCACAGATCTAGGAAAAAAGGAACCACTCTCGCGTCGCGCCCGCGCGCAACCGAGAGTCCCCTGGCGGCGCACCTCCACACCACCCCTCCTCCCACCTTCCCTCCCCTCGCCGTTGCAAGAGGGCGTCGCCGGGCAAAGCCCGCGCGACACCGGCGGCGGCGGGGCCTCCCTCTCCCTTCCGCGGTGGTGGCGGCGCGGGCCATCCGCTGCCGGTGAGGGCGCCGCACTGGGTGTCGGGCGTGGCGGCGCGGAGCTTCGGCTTGGGCGTAGAGAGTAGAGACGGCGTGGGCGTGGCGATAGCGGGCGGCGCATCCTCTGCCCTGTCGGGCTGGTGGAGGCATCGGCGGCGCGGGTGAAGACCGACTCGGCCAGATGCACGGCCGGCGGAGGCGCAGTGCTTGCTTGGGGCTCGGATTGGAGGTCGCCTGGTGCGTTGGTGGGGGCCCCTTGGGCCTCCTCGGGTGCGGACCAAGACAGGGGCATGGTCCCTTTCGACCCCAACTTCGTCCCAAATCTGCTGGCGTCTGCAACCGTGCCAGATCTCGTGGTCGGTCGTCTTCTCCGCAGCCGGTTATGGGCGTGGGGGCTGCTGGCCTGGCATGAATAAAGGTGGTTGTCCAAAGGCCTTTCTTGTGCGAAGATGAAGACCTTCCTAAAGTCAGTACCTCTTGATCTGGCCGGAGTGGTGTGTTCCGGAAAGCTCCGCTAGCGGATGTAACAATGCTTTTTTTTTTCCTGGAGTTCGCTGGATCAGTGGTATTCGGTCGGATGCACCCGTGCTTTTATTCCGGCCGATTGGTTCTGGAGGGAGCATCACAAAGCTCTGTTCTTTCTTTCCATATGGAAACATGCTCCATGGCGAAGTTAGAGGCGGAGAATACCATGAGGGCCGGATTAGAGGACTTGCTATAGAGGTTATAGTTTTTTAGCGTTGTTGAGTGGCTTGCTTGGTATTCTGGATTTCGCAACAGCAGTATGCAAGAGGGGGCGGCAATACAAGTGAATGTTCAGAGTCTTGCCTTTCAGGATGAAAATCTAAGGTCTGGCCTTAAATGGTTGTGCCTGGCAATAACCTTGTTGGAGGCATTGTTTTGAAAGCAGGGACTATCTTCAGGGTGAAAATCTAAAATCTTTTGACCGGGCGACGATAGTGTTGGTGCACTTTTACCTTCTTGGAGGCGTCGCTTTTGGAGAGCCTGGATTTCTGGTGTTGTCTTGGTGGTGGATGTACCATTGTTGCTAGAGCTGGAATACCGTAGTGGGACTTTTCTTTTATGTAATTATTTTTTCTTGTTTTGGCTGTGTGCATCCGTAATGCTATTAGAGTATTGCGTTGTTGCAGATGTTGGGTGTAATTGGTATCTTCTTGATATTAATATATATTTCTTATCGAAAAAATGTGAGGCTGCCATGTGAGGGCCCAACAACCAGGCACTGAAAACCATGTGAATCTTCACGCATTTTCGTTTGCAATGGGCATGGCCCTCGAGAAACGGCCGATTCGGGCGTAGCTGTGGAGCCTGGCCCGAGACCCTTTTTGACTGCTTTAAGATCCGTGTTGTGCAGGAAGTTTTGGGCCCTATTGTTTGGTTGCCCATGAAAAAAGGAATCTTTCTCAGCCCATACAGTCTACCAACTTCCATGCAGGCTACCAAACGCGCCCAAAGTTAGAGCGTGTTCGGCAGTAGACTAGATTCCTGAAAATCCTTTGACACCTCTTCTCGCATTGACTCCAGTGTTGCGGATGGAGCTGGAAATGTCGGCACGACTCCACATTTCTGTTACACGTTTTTCCCAGCCTGGCCTACTTCTAGACATATTCAGAAGTAGTCGAATTGAGCCACCATGCAACTTCATTTTTTTTTTCTCTAGTCGTCTTCCTCTAAGGCCCCCAATTGCTTCCCGGCATGCCACATCACCGGCGAGCTCGACGGGCAGAGTGAGGAGGGAGAGTGACGGGAAGTCTTTTGCGCCTCCGTTAGCGAGATCCAGGCGACTCCCCAGGCTCACTCACCCACCTCTCCCTCTTTTTCTACAGATGGCGCCAATTGATAAGGGGTAACCTTGGCTATGCCCATTGAAGATGGACTTGGGTTTTCAGGAAAGGACAGTTGGTACGTTGCAAACGTATCTATAATTTTTGATGCTCCATGTTGCAATTTCAATTTCTACATGTTTTTTTACACTTATTACAAGGTGCTATAGGTGTTCTGGTCCCTCTGTTTTATTAGTTGTATAGAAATATTCTCAAATTGGAAACAAAAGCCGAAGATCTTATTTTTCGTAACAAAGACGAAGTCCGGAGGGGACGAATAAGCGCAGGACCGACCATGCCTAGGCGGCCAGGCCCTGGTCGTGCCTAGGGGTGGTCTGGAGCCCCCTGGTCTCCACCGATCTCGCCCTTCCGCCTATAAGAATCCCCCCGACGTGTGAACCCTAAATCAATCAGCCTCCATCCACGAAAAGCTTCGTAGCTCCGCCGCTGCCGAAGACAAGATCCGGGGGGCAGAAGTCTCTGTTCCAGCAACCTGCCGGGACAAGGAATTGCCCCCGGAGCCATCTCCATCGACTCCACCGCCATCTTCATCGCCGTTGCTGACTCCTATGATGAGGAGTGAGTAGTTCCCCCCCGAGGCTGAGGGCTTTACCGGTAGCTATGTGGTCTATCTATCTCTCCATGTATGATCTTTATGTGATCACGACCTTTGTATTCTAGTTGAATAAGTAGATGTTATTCTTCAACTATTGTGCTACTCAAGTGGTTTTATTACGTGATCTCCGGGAACACATTGTCCAACGGTGTGAAGGTAACAGTGTGCACCGTGTTTGTTACTTAAGCTTAATTTACAAAAATACTTATGAATTGTGGTGTCTAGTTAGTACCATATTTGTATGCTCAAAGTGACAGCGTGGGGCGTCCATAGATTGGGAATGCGAACTTTAAGGAGTGCTTATGCATCCCTACGCAGTGAATTTGTGTTTATTATCAAACCGGAGAGTGGTTGAGTAGCATAGTGAAGTGATAATATCTATGTATTCAATTATGGTATCATTGTTGAGAGTGTCCACTAGTGAAAGTATGATCCCTAGGCCTTGTTTCTAAACATCGAAACACTGTTTACAACCAGTTCTGCTACATGTTTGCTTGCTGCCATTTTTATTTCAGATTGCAATTACCACTTATAATCATCCATATTACTTGTATTTCACTATCTCTTCGCCGAACTAGTGCACCTATACACCTGACAAGTGTATTGGGGACACAAGAGACTTCTTGTATCGTAATTGTAGGGTTGCTTGAGAGGGATATCTTTGACCTCTACCTCCCTGAGTTCCATAAACCTTGGGTGATCCATTTAAGGGAAACTTGCCGCTGTTCTACAAACCTCTACACTTAGAGGTCCAACACTGTCTACAAGAATAGAAGCGTGCGTAGTCATCAAGAGTGCTGGTGATTTCGAAGAACGGTCAGTCAAACTAAGTAGCCGACGAAAAGTATGATCAAGGGCAAAGTCGTCGAGTTTGTATTATGAAAATAGGGTTACATGGGTGCTGCGTGGTTGTGAATCTAGATCCTCTCCCCGGTGGCTCCTCCTAGTCCTTGTATAGCGTCAAGTACCAATATGGTATACCCAAGTCAGACGACAAGAATGGAGCCGACATCGAATTGTTGACGGGAAGGGCCTCCTCTCTGCGTGCAAGTTCCTGCTGGAGGAGGGGAGCACACATGGATTAGGCCAAAGTCAGGTCAGGTTGCGGCCGGGCAGGCCAGGGTTGCGAACGGGAAGATTCCTTCCGGCCTGCAGGCTCTAGCTCAGAAGATGCAAAGTGCCACATGAGGTTGTGGATGTGGGTTTGACTGAGCCGAGGAGGACGGGAGCAGGGGACATAGAACATGATTGAAGCGTTTTCTCCACTCGACAGTGGCATACCATTGTAATTATAGTTGATCCATGATTTGTGCTCCGCAAAATCGCCAAAGTGAATTTTCAGAAGCTAGTTGATTGCGGGGGTGGGGGCACAGAACCAAAGGTGGGCAGGAAAAATGTATTTTTAAGTTTATATAAAGTACGAAAACTTATGCATGTAAAGAAGGGATACAAGCATGCAAGTATAAAATTAAACGTGAATATGCAAAATTCTAATCGGTACAAAAATCACAAAATTTCCAGGATGCGAGTGTCAGACTCAAAAATTCGGAATTTAAACGCAAAGGTGTGTGATTTTGCAATTTTGCACAATCCGCAAATTCACATACTTTTTTTTTACGAAACTCAGTACATACTCAGACGCTCACACATACATACATACACTCACCTCTATGAACGCACGTACGTATATCGTACCCCTATGAGCACTTTCGAGAGACCGAGACCAAAAAACCGATTCGACGGGTCTTGAGCCATCCGGCCTAAATTAATTGACGTTGTCATATACTATGTCTAGTACTGCTGAGCCGCATTTATTAATTTGAACCGGACATAGTAACTTATTTTCCAAAATTTGCTCCAGTCAGTTTCCACCCTACACTTAAATATGTGAATTGTGATTTCATATTTTCTGGAAGCTTAGAAATACGGTTTTTGGAAGAGCGAGAATATACATGTACCCCAAGCCGATGATGATTCTCGGTTAGTTTGTACTCGTCGGAGAGGTTCGTGGCGTAAAGCAGAAAGAGCTCGAGACGGAACCGTCCGCATTGATCAAAGCATTGCTTTTCATGGGACGGACAATCGTATCAATCAAAGGATTATGGTCTAGTATCTTTTTTCGAGTTAAGGACCTCAATCAAGCTTGTACATGTATTGTAAGGCTTTAGATTTATCCCCAAAAACATGAGTGCATGTTTTATGCACCATACACCAACTATTGTAAGGCTCTATTTGGTCTATGAACTTCGGAACACATAATTAAAGAGAAATTTAAGAATTCAGGTTTTATAGGAACTCCATCTCAAGTCTATGAATAGCTAGAATTTGGGCAGAAATTCAATTCGCTCCTCGGTGGGTACGCTTCCTCTACCAAAAGTTATATTTCGAAATGCCAAAAAAAATTGACAATTTTTTTTATATGTAGATCTCCACAGTACTTGTACGTTCGTTAAGTTTCGCTAGGAACCAATATTTTTGTTGTATGTGTAAAAAAGAGAAAATTTATCTTCTAAAAAGTTTTATTTTTAGCATTGAATTTTTTCATTTTTTACACACGTCAAATGACAAGTCAATTTTTTCATCCAGTGACTTTGTGAGCGTGTAGCATCTGAAGATGTACGTGCGATTTTTCGTTTCAATTTTTCGATATTTCATAATGTGTGTAACACGAATTTCAAAATAAAGAGAGCATATGCTCCCATGTGCCAAAACACCACTCCCCAATTTGCTTTTAATTATATATAGTACTCTAACCAACTTGGATTGAGGAAAACATTTTTGTACTGAATAAAACGAGGGGAAAACTAGCAACTAGACTTGTCCGAGTACTTTATATGACATGCATGAATAGGCAAATTTAAAATAATTAAAATCCTTATAATAAATGGAGGTCGGATTTAAAAGTATTTAAGACAAACTATTAAAATTTTAAAAACTGCATTTTTCATTTTAGAATTGTACCACAGATAAAATCATAGTTTACTAAATAGTGAAGTGCAATTCATATGTAATTGTCAAGGTATTTCATAATTTGTTATTTTACCGTGTCAGGCACTTGCCTCTGAGAAGTGTGGTGATGTTGATGCTGCAGTCTCTTCCTCGGCTGAGTCCGACAGACAGGTGGCTCATATTGATGATATGGTTGCTAAGTCGGGGTTGTTGCCAATGGTGCCCGGAGCTATCGTTGCCAGAGAGGTTTCCGAGTTTCTCGCCACCTTGACCGTTGCCTTCCAGGGATCCGCAGTTGGTTGACGGGTGCCTCCCATTGCCATGGCATGTCTTCTTCAACGCGGTGTTGGAGTGTCGTGCTGAGTGTTTGTTGGGGTCGCATTGTGGTCTATGTGGGTGTGTTGTTTGTGCGGGCTTGGCCTGGTTGTTGTAAGTTTTTGCCCGGTTTTCTCCTAAAAACCGTGCACCCTCTTCTTAATTAATGGATGAGGCAAAGCTTTTGCCTCCGTTTCAAAAAAAAAAAAATCACATATAAAGACTATAAATAACTAAAATTTAAATCATGCTTTATGGATGAACTAACTGTTGCACTGATATGTGAAATATAAACTAATTAAAACATGAAGAATATTGTCAAATTTATTTTCTTATATGTACTTCTTATTGAGTCAACAGATAATTGGATTTCCAAATAATATGTCTGTACATAACATGCCTCATGTCAAACGTACCAACAACTTGCCGACACCTCCTGTATTCTAGATTTTTCTATTCAGTTACATACAAAATTTAACACCATAAATTCTAAAAATATCTATCAACATATCCAGTACCAAAGCATATAAATACACTATAAGAAACACAGGTCTCACAAATTAACGCTAATATTAAATTAGCAGAAAGGTACTAGAGATGTAGCTAAACCAAAAAATAAAGACACAACATGATAACAATCACCTTCAATTTAGATGAATTACGAGCGTGTCAAATGATAGAATTGTACAACAACAAAAAAGAATGTATCTCAATATTTAAATATTTGTGGAAATATTAGCTTTGTTAGCTACAAAATAGTTATCTACGATTATAACCAAAAGGATGCATCACTAGAAAATTATTCTTTTAGTAAAATGGAATATAAAAGATGAAAAAGTTTGATATAAATTAGAGAGAACCGGTTAATCCAACTTGGGGTCTTAAAAACTGCATTTTTCATTTTAAAAACTACATTTTTCCAAATCAGGTTCGCTTCTTCTCCGGCTCCCGCTCCCACTAATGGCTTTGGTTGGGGTGGTTGTCCTCGTCTCTCACCTCGTCGGAGCTGCTCCTGAATGGTGGGTGGTACGACATGGTGGCTAGGCTTTTGGAAGATGAAAAAAAGAGGAAGTTGAGGCGCACTATTTATTGACCCGGGGCGAGAAAGTTGAGGCGGAGGGAATTAATTGGGTGAGATGAAGCCGGTTGATGAAGCTACGTGGGAAAGCGTAGGAAGTAATGGTAGCGTGTGCTAGACGATGGCAGCCGCGTGCTCTGCGTTGCGCTGCGTGCGATCAATGCTTTGACTGAAAAATAGCTCTGATGCCTCCTGCATGCATGCGTGCATTGCACGGCGGGCCTGCCCTCCTCTGCGTCGACACGCTGCGCTCCTCTGCGTCGATACGACGGACCGACGAGTGTACCTTAGGTGACAGAAAATATTAATTATCGTGCATCTTCCCTCTTTTTGAGATTTTTCGTTACAAACCAATGTTTCCTTTCCATGGTTTTAGGAACGTAACATGCTTAACTTCACGCCGCGTCAGTCCGTAGATTTAGCATTACTCGCTAGTTATTGCCGCTCCTAAGCGAAGGAAAAAACGAAATGAAAGGGGAGAAAATTACGGTGCAATTAAGGGCATGAACAATGGTTGATAAGACCGTCTTATTTTAACCCTGCCACGTAATCATGCCCTAAGTGGCGTCGCCAAAATGTAACCATTGTTGTTAAGAGATGATCAATTATCCTACGTGGCATCGCCAAAATATAACCATTGTACATGCCCTAAGTGGGTAGATTTAATGTCTCTCACTGATTTCGAGCCGACGTGTTGGTACGACGCTGCATGGAGCACACATGGAAAAGGTTGGGAGCAACGCATGCGTGGCAGGTCTAGACGGGCCCGTGAGCTAGGTGTTGACGTGGCAACGGGCCAACTGGCATTTCCCTGTCTCTCGCGAGCTGTACTCGAAGCATTGAGAGAAACAAAAGAAGCCAATCACGTGGAAGAACGGGTGCTGCCGCGGATCGGGCATGATTCCTTATAGAAGCCATGATCGGACGGCTGAGGCTACCTCAATGAACGGTGTACGCTACAAGCCGAGCTTCCCACGGATCGGGCTGAGGTTTCCTTCTAAAAGACTAGATCGAATGGACAGCGTAGCACGTTAGGGTTAGATCTACGGCTGACATTGGTCAATAGGGTTAGCTGGTCAACAAACGGGGTTTTGGGGGATTTAGCTGAAATTTGAAATGAGGCTAGAAAATTCAAAAAAAAACAGAAAAATGTGAAACCAACTCTCATAGTCTTTTTATGTCATATATTACCATATAAAATGATAAATAAGGTGTAGATGGAATTAAACAAAAAAATCATGTAAGGAATGCCATATCTCCAATAGTGTCTTATGAAGTCTAAGGGTTGAAGAGAAGGGTTTGAACTTTGAATCATAAAATTGAACAAAAATTAGGGAATAACTTCATTTTGGAGTAAGTAAGAAGGATCCAGGCATAGTTTTCCATTTTCATGCTTTAAACTTGTTCAAATCATGGTCAAACCTGAGTTTGGTTTAAATTTGACCAAATTTGAAATGAGGCTATAAAATTAAAAAAAACAGAAAAATGTGAAACCAACTCTCATAGTCTTCTTATGTCATATACTAACCATATAAAATGATAAACAAGGTGTAGATGGCATGAAACAAAAAAATCATGTAAAGAATGGCATATCTCCAACAGTGTCGTATGAAGTCTAAGGGTTGAAGAGATGGGTTTGAACTTTGAATCATAAAATTGAACAAAAAATTGGGGAATAGCTTAATTTTGGAGTAAGTAAGAAGGATCCAGGCTTAGTTTTCCATTTTCATGTTTTAAACTTGTTCAAATCTTGGTTAGGGTTAGGGTTTAGGGCTAGGGTTAGGGCTTAGGGTTAGGGTTTAGGGTTAGGGTTAGGGTTTAGGGTTAGGGTTAGGGCTTAGGATTTAGGGTTTAGGCTTAGGGCTTAGGGTTAGGGTTAGGGCTTAGGGTTTAGGGTTTGAACTTTGAATCATGAAATCGAACAAAACTTTGGTAATAAATTCATTTTGGACCAAGTAAGAAGGATCCATGCATAGTTTTCCATTTTCATGTTTTAAACTTATTCAAATCATGGTCAAACCTGAGTTTGGCCTAAGTTTGACCAAATTTGAAATGAGGATATAAAATAAAAAATACAAAAATGTAGAACCAACTCACATAGTCTTCTTATGTCATGTACTAACGATTCCAAAAATATAAGTTGATTTAGACAAGGTTGAAAAAAAAGTGCTTAGGAATGGGGTCGTTTACCCCCACCCCGGAGTCGTTTTTGAACACATATTAGAGGTCGTTCTTGAAAATGGTAAAAATGAGTTTACTCCAGAAAATGAACAAGTTAAAAAAAAGTAGTGACGCAGAACAATCAAATAGCATTGCAACATCACTTATTCAGGAATGCCAAATTTCAAATTTGAATTTGGTTCAAATTTGAATTTGAAATATTCATAATACAAACTACAAATCACACAAGTTTTCAAGAATCAAAGTAACAATACAATACATCACTTATTCTTGGCTTTTGATTTCTTCTTCTTCGGCTCCGGCTTGCTTTTGCTTGTTTTTGGTTTTATACCAAGAATATCATTCATGCTCCTTTTTTTTGTTTGCATCACTTTCAATAGACCTTCCCACAACACGACTTGGAGGCGGAATTTTAGGTTGGACAACATGCTCTAAAGTAGCTTCAGTTTGCACTTGGTCCAAAACATCATCAGTTTCCACTTGATCCAAAAGATCATCAGTTTGCACATCCTCGGAAACAGATTCAGTTTGCACATCCTCCAAAACAGCTTCAGTTTGCACATCCTCCAAACCAGCATCAATTTGGACATCCTCAAAACCAACATCAATTTGGACATCCTTCAAAACAGGACCCTGTTCTTCCAAAACTGCTCCAGCTACTGCTCTAGGTTGCACAGAGCCGAACACAGTCAGCACACTCCTCTTCTTTCTACACCCCCCAATTCCTGCCTTTTTGACTGGACAAAGTGGTTCAGTTAGAAGGGGCTGAAACACACGTTTCTTCCTAAAAACAATTCATGCCAAAAATAGAGATTTTGGATGAATTAGAACATACTTACCCCTTTGGATCGGTGTATCTACACTTGGGTGATCCAGGTCGGTGTCCAAGTTCTTCACAAAGCTTGCATCTATTTTTGTTACCTTTTTGGGGCCTTTTTGGCTTGGCGTCTTTCTTTTCATCTTTCTTCCCCTTCTTACTGCTCCCACCTTTTTCAAACCAAGCCTTGTATCTACTCTGTTTAGGCATGCCAGCCTTCCTTCTCGTTAAAGGAGCGCACAAGGAGAATTCTATGTCCACTTCAGGCCACTGAGACTGATCTGTAAGTGGTGGAATTGGTTATGCATATGCAGCTCTAAATTTTCAACTGAGTAATATTCATGCTAATATGGGTGCATATTTAGCTTGAGTTTGGATGCCAAAAAAATGATGGCATGTTCACAAGGTTTTCCAGTGTGTTGCCACTCAAGGCAGCTGCATTCATTATTTTCAGTGTCAACAACATGCCTTCTAGTAGTCTTTGTGTCTCTAACTTCACCACCATGCAATGTGGATTTCACAACACACAAGTGTGCAAGCCCTCTGCTCATGTTGACTACCTGCTGCACTACAACAGGCAGTTTATCCTGCCCTTGCAGCTTATCACCAATCCTTGCTCTCAATTCCCATAACCTCATGATCATGATCCTAATTTGGTCAACCATGTCATGGACAGGCAAGTCCTTCAAATCCTTTATCCTGCTGTTAAAACTCTCTGCCAAATTGTTGTTGATATGATCACACTTGATGGCAGTGTTAAATCCTGACATGTACCACAAAAGAGAATGGCAGGTCTCTAATACGTCTCAAACGTATCCATAATTTCTGATGTTTCATGCTTGTTTTATGACAATACCTACATGTTTTGTTCACACTTTATATCGTTTTGATGCATTTTCCGGAACTAACCTATTGACGAGATGCCGAAGTGCCAGTTCCGGTTTTCTGCTGTTTTGGTTCAGAAAGGCTGTTCGGGCAATATTCTCGGAACGAAACAAAGACCAAACATCTTAATTCACCGAGACGGACCCAGAACACCGAAGGGAGACGGAGAGGAGGCCCGGGGCCCCCACACCATAGGGCCACGCGGGCAGGCCTGGCCGCGCGGCCTATGGGGCGCCCTGGTGCTCCTCCGCCGCCTCTTCGCCTATAAAGTCCTCGCGACCTAAAAACCCGACACCGATTGACGAAACTCCAGAAAAGCTCCGGGGCGCCGCATCGAAACTCAATTCGGGGGACATAAGTCTCTTCCGGCACCTGTCGGGACGGGAATTGCCCCCGGAGCCATCTCCATCGACACCACCGCCATCTTCATCGCCATCGCTGTCTCCTATGATGAGGAGGGAGTAGTTCTCCCTCGAGGCTAAGGGCTGTACCGGTAGCTATGTGGTTAATCTCTCTCTGTACTCAATACAATGATCTCATGAATTGCTTGCATGATTGAGATCCATATGATGAGTTTTGTATCGCTACTAGTCTATGTGCTACTCATGTGATGTTATTAAAGTAGTCTATTCCTCCTGCATGGTGTAAAGGTGCCAGTGTGTGCACCGTGTGGTTCTTGTCGTAGGCTATGATCATGATCTCTTGTAGGTTATGGAGTTAATTATCATTATGATAGTATTGATGTGATCTATTCCTCCTTTCATAGTGTAATGTGGACAGTGTGTATGCTATGTTAGTTCTCGGTTTATTTTGCAAAGATCTATTATGCTCTAAGGTTACTTAAATATGAATGCTGAATGTTGTGGCGCTTGTTAACTCCGGCTTGAGGGAGCTCTTGTAGCCCTACACAACAAATGGTGTTTGTCATCCAACAAAAGAGTGTATGTAGCACAAATGAGAAGGAGTTATTATTTATTATGCGATCAATGTTGAGAGTGTCCACTAGTGAAAGTATGATCCCTAGGCCTTGTTTCCAAACATCGAATCACCGCTTACTTATTGTTCTACTGCATGTTTACTCGCTGCCATATTTTATTCAGATTGCTATTACCACTCATATACATCCATACTACTTGTATTTCACTATCTCTTCGCCGAACTAGTGCACCTATACATCGACAAGTGTATTAGGTGTGTTGGGGACACAAGAGACTTCTTGTATCGTGATTGCAGGTTGCTTGAGAGGGATATCTTTGACGTCTTCCTCCCTGAGTTCGATAAACCTTGGGTGATCCACTTAAGGAAAACTTGCTGCTTCTACAAACCTCTGCTCTTGGAGGCCCAACAACGTCTACAAAAAAGCGTGAGTAGACATCAAGCTATTTTCTGGCGCCGTTGGGGAGGAAAGGTAAAAGGCACTCATACTCCGGTCCCAGGTAACTAAGTTATTTTCTGTTGCCGTTGTAAGTGCTCGAAGCTATTTCCTTTAGATCCTGCAATTGCATCTTTTGTTTTCTTGTTTACACTAGTTAGGCATAATGGAAAGCAACAGTGAGCTTCTTATTCTATTTTCTGAGTTAAGACATGGATTGTTTGCTGCGAAAATTAAAAAACCTATGGAATCTTATTTGCATGCTAGTAGCAATGATATTAGTATGAACGCTTTGAACACCATTGTTGCTAATGATATGGAAAATTCTAAGCTTGGGGAAGCTGGTTTTGATGAGCATGATATTTTTAGTCCCCAAGCATTGAGGAGAAAATTTTCTTTGATGATACTTTGTCTCCTATTTATGATGATTATAATGATAGTGGTCTTTTGGTGCCGCCTACTATGGAGAGTAAATTTTATTATGATTATACTATGCCTCCTACACTTGATGAGAATAATAATGATAGCTACTTTGTTGAATTTGCTCCCACTACAACTAATAAAATTGATTATGCTTATGTGGAGAGTAATAATTTTATGCATGTGGCTCATGACAAGAATGTTTTATGTGATAGTTATATTGTTGAGTTTGTTCATGATGCTACTGAAAGTTATTATGAGAGAGGGAAACATGGTTGTATGCATCTTAATAATATTAAGTTTCCCCTCTTTATGTTGAGAATATTGAAATTGCGCTTGTGTTGCTTTTCTATACTTGCCACTTTGTTCTTCATGAATCTATTTGTGTACAAGATTCCTTTTCATAGGAAGTGGGCTAGGCTTAAAAGTGTTTTGAATTTGCTTCTTGATGCTCTCTTTTGCTTCAACTTCTATTTCTTGCGAGAGTATCATTAAAATCATTGAGCCCATCTTAATGGCTATAAAGAAATAACTTCTTGGGAGATAACCCATGTGTTTATTTTGCTACTGTTTTGTTGAGTCTTGGAAGTTGTTTACTACTGTAGCAACCTCTCCTTATCATGTTTTTGTGCCGAGTAAAGTCTCTATGGTAAAGTTGATACTAGATTTGGATTCTGCGCAGAAACAGATTTGTCTGTCACGAATTCGCGCAGAACTCTCGGTAGGTAACTCAGAAAAATCTGCAAATTTACGTGCGTGATCCTCAGATATGTACGCAACTTTCATTAGTTCTGAGTTTTTCCTTTTGAGCAAGTTAAGTGTCCTTGCAAAATTCGTCTTTACGGACTGTTCTGTTTCTGCCTTTTATTTCGCATTTCCGCTTTTGCTATGTTGAATGAGTTTCTTTGTTCCATTAACTTTCGAAGCTTTGTGCAATGTCCAGAAGTGTTAAGAATGATTGTGTCACCTCTGAACATGTGAATTTTGATTATGCACTAACCCTCTAATGAGTTTGCTTGAAGTTTGGTGTGGAGGAAGTTTTCAAGGGTCAAGAGAAGAGGATGATATACTATGATCAAGAAGAGTGAGAAAGGTCTAAGCTTGGGGATGCCCGGTGGTTCATCCCCATATTTTAAGAAGACTCAAGCATCTAAGCTTGGGGATGCCCAAGGCATCCCTTCTTCATCGACAACTTATCAGGTCACTTCTAGTGAAACTATATTTTTATTCATACATCTTATGTACTTTACTTGGAGCGTCTGTGTGCTTTTATTTTCGTTTTGTTATTTTCATTCTCTGAATAAATTCATGCTCATGTGTGGGAGAGATACACGCTCCGCTTTTTCAAATGAACACTAGTGTTCTTCATTTTTGCTTTTAATGTTCAAGGGTGAAAGTTGATCGCTTCACTTGTTGCTATTTGGTTGGAATCAGAAAATGCTTCATATGGTCTTGAAATATTTGATACTTGGCAATTGTTTTGAGCTCTCATAAATCATGTTTAAGCTCTTGCATCATGTAGTTTAAATCTAGTAGTGGAGAACTACTGTAGAGCTTGTTGAAATTTGGTTTGCATGATTGGTCTCTCTAAGGTCTAGATATTTTCTCGTAAAAGTGTTTGAGAAACAAGGAAGACAGTGTAGAGTTTTATAATGCTTACAATATGTTCTTATGTAGGTTTTGCTGTACCTGTTCATACTTGTGTTTGCTTCAAACAACCTTGCTAGCCTAGCCTTGTATTGAGAGGGATTCTTCTCGTGCATCCAAATCCTTGAGCCAAAAACTATGCCAATTGTGTCCACCATACCTACCTACCACATGGTATTTCTCCACCATTCCAAAGTAAATTGCTTGAGTGCTATCTTTAAACAATTCAAAAGTTATTACCTCTTATTTGTGTCAATGTTTTATAGCTCATGGGGAAGTATGTGGAGTTTATCTTTCAATCTTGTTGGGCAACTTTCACCAATGGACTAGTGGCTTCATCCGCTTATCCAATAATTTTGCAAAAAGAGGTGGCAATGGGGTTCCCAGCCCCGAATTAATTAACTTTCATAAATTTATAAATAGACACTCCTCCATGGTATGTGATTGTTGGTCGGCACCCGAGATTCGGTTAGCCATGGCTTGAGAAAGCAAAGGAGGGGAGGAGTGTCATCTAAATAAAAATAAAATAAAAGGCACTCCTTCATGGTATGAGATTGTTGGTAGGCACCCGAGGATTCGGTTAGCCATGGTTTGTGAAAGCAAGGTTGGAAGGAGTGCCACCCAAAAATAAAATTTCATGGGAGCCGCTCTTTGAAAGTCTGTCTAGCAAGGGTGTTAGAGTGCCCACTACCATTCGTTGACAACAACAAACACCGCTCAAACTTCACTTTTTATGCTCTCTTATATTTTCAAAATAAAAGCTCTAGCACAAATATAGCAATCAATGCTTCCCTCTGCGAAGGGCCATTCTTTTACTTTATTGTTAAGTCAGTTTACCTACTTCTTTCTATCTTAGAAGCAAACACTTGTGTAAACTGTGTGCATTGATTCTTATATGTTTACCTATTGCACTTGTTATATTACTTTGTGTTGACAATTATCCATGAGATATACATGTTGAAGTTGAAAGCAACCGCTGAAACTTATATCATCCTTTGTGTTGTTTCAAAGCTTTTTACTAAGAATTTATTGCTTATAAGTTAGCTCTTATGCAAGTCTTATTGATGCTTGTCTTGAAAGTACTATTCGTGAAAAGTCTTTGCTATATGATTCAGTTGCTTACTCATTGTCTTCATCATTGCTTTGAATCGCTGCATTCATCTCATATGCTTTACAATAATGTTGATCAAGATTATGTTGGTAGCATGTCACTTAAAATTATTTGTTGTTATGGTTTACCTACTCGGGCGGTAGGAACTAAGCTTGGGGATGCTTGATACGTCTCAAACGTATCTATAATTTGATGTTCCATGCTTGTTTTATGACAATACCTACATGTTTGGTTCACACTTTATATCGTTTTGATGCATTTTCCGGAACTAACCTATTGACGAGATGCCGAGTGCAGTTCTGTTTTCTGCGTTTTTGGTTCCAGAAAGGCTGTTCGGGCAATATTCTCGGAATCGACGAAACAAAGACCAAACATCTTAATTCACCGAGACGGACCAGAACACCGAAGGGGAGGAGGAGGCCCCGGGCCCCCACACCACAGGGCCGCGCGGGCAGGCCCTGGCCGCGCCGGCCTATGGGGAGGGCGCCCTGGTGCCCCTCTGCCCGCCTCTTGCGCCTATAAAGTCCCTCGCAACCTAAAACCCGACACCGATTGACGAAACTCCAGAAAAAGCGCCGCCGCCATCGCAAACTCCAATTCGGGGGACGAAGTCTCTGTTCCGGCACCTGCCGGACGGGGAATTGCCCCCGAGCCATCTCCATCGACACCACCGCCATCTTCATCGCCATCGCTGTCTCCTATGATGAGGAGGGAGTAGTTCTCCCTCGAGGCTAAGGGCTGTACCGTAGCTATGTGGTTAATCTCTCTCTGTACTCCAATACAATGATCTCATGAATTGCTTGCATGATTGAGATCCATATGATGAGTTTTGTATCGCTACTAGTCTATGTGCTACTCATGTGATGTTATTAAAGTAGTCTATTCCTCCTGCATGGTGTAAAGGTGCCAGTGTGTGCACCGTGTGGTTCTTGTCGTAGGCTATGATCATGATCTCTTGTAGGTTATGGAGTTAATTATCATTATGATAGTATTGATGTGATCTATTCCTCCTTTCATAGTGTAATGTGGACACTGTGTATGCTATGTTAGTTCTCGGTTTATTTTGCAAAGATCTATTATGCTCTAAGGTTACTTAAATATGAATGCTGAATGTTGTGGCGCTTGTTAACTCCGGCTTGAGGGAGCTCTTGTAGCCCTACACAACGAATGGTGTTTGTCATCCAACAAAAGAGTGTATGTTGCACAAATGAGAAGAAGTTATTATTTATTATGCGATCAATGTTGAGAGTGTCCACTAGTGAAAGTATGATCCCTAGGCCTTGTTTCCAAACATCGAATCACCGCTTACTTACTGTTCTACTGCATGTTTACTCGCTGCCATATTTTATTCAGATTGCTATTACCACTCATATACATCCATACTACTTGTATTTCACTATCTCTTCGTCGAACTAGTGCACCTATACATCTGACAAGTGTATTAGTTGTGTTGGGGACACAAGAGACTTCTTGTATCTGATTGCAGGGTTGCTTGAGAGGGATATCTTTGACCTCTTCCTCCCTGAGTTCGATAAACCTTGGGTGATCCACTTAAGGGAAAACTTGCTCCTGTTCTACAAACCTCTGCTCTTGGAGGCCCAACACTGTCTACAGGAAAAGAAGCGTGAGTAGACATCAGTCTCCATCCAAGGGCAAACTTAGTGCTTGCTTCTTTTATCTTATTCAGATGATACTCCTGCGTACTAAACTTGTATGCTCTTGCTGCTGGCCACAGGCGGCCAAATGCATCTCCTCTGAATTTTTTGATCACATTCATCCACATATGACCAAAGCACTCCCTCTGCTCAGCATGGGGAAAAACATTCTTCACTGCATTTTCTAGCCCTTTACATGCGTCAGTGTGGACTGCCAAAGGGGACACTGGACCAATGCTTCTTTTCAACTGCATCATGAACCATGTCCATGAAGCCCCTGTCTCAGACTGAAACAAGACAATAGCTACATGGTACATCCAATTGTGTCCATCTAGAGCATTGCAAGCTGCAAGTTGACCATTCCACTTGCCAGGCAAAAATGATGAATCTATCAAATATGGACAGTAGCCTTCTTTGAAGCCATCAATGCAAGGCTTTAAAGCCATAAAGAATTTGGAGAAGTATACTTTCCCATCTGGTGTCACCTCAGTATCTATCTCAACAACACTGCCAGGACACCTTTTATCCACTTCTGCTTTGAAGCTATAAAGCATTCTAAATGTATTTGCCCAATCACCAAATAATTGTTTCATCACTTTTTTCTTTGCCTTCCAAATTGTAGTACTCCCTCCGTTTTCTTTTTATAATGCCTATAGATTTTTTGCATTTGTTTCAGAATATAAGGTTGTAGCTTGGATTTTTTTCAATTACCCCCTCTACCGGTCAGCTCCCACATTACATGCATGAAAAAAAAATCCATTCAAAAGGGAAACGATTAATTGAGATTCCTAATGCATGACACCAACGATTCCGTAGATTTAGGAAGCATTGTCTTTATTTCCTTAATAGTAGAACCTGGCTGCACATATATGGAGAGTCAACCAGAGAGATTTGTGAGATCTGTTATGTTAATTTAGAAAATTATTGATTTCCCTCATTTTACTCTGATCTCAAATCGTTAAGCCAGGGGATCTTATGTAAAGAATACTCTTGCGCTAATTTCCGTGCCAATAAACTATAGGCACTATAGAACGGAACGGAGGGAGTATATTTCAGCTGGATTGGGTAATCCTTTTCTAGGTGTTCTTTCAGTTTCTTTGTAGTGGTGTTTGGTGTCTTGGCTAAAATAGGAGTGATTTTTTCTGCCACCCAAAGTTGGGATGTCATTTTTGAAACCATTTGTGAACTTGTAATACAAATATGTGCTTTTGGAATTTGATTCATCCTTATTGTCCTTCCATCAGGTTGATGTCTAGCTAATTTATACCACTTGCATGGCATGTGACATAGGCATCCCAAATGGGCCTGCCAAAAATAGTACCCGGAGTTTACTGAAGGCTCACTACCCGAAGAATAAGAAGATTCGGGAGTCCAAGATATGTTAAGGAAAGCTAGAGTTGTAATAGGAAGAGTTATTTGTAATCTGGCGGGATGAGTTAGAAACCGTCCCGGACTCTGTAATTTGTACAAAACGAAACCCTCGGCTCCACCTCCTATAAGGGGGAGTCGAGGGACAAAGGATCGAATCTCTTGTGAACATAACCCTAGTTTTCATAATCGTCGAGTACTTTCCGCCTAAACCTTCGAGATCTACTTGCCCTCTACTTCTAGCAAAACCCTAGTCTACAATCTGTAGGCATTGACAAGTTAATCCTTTGTCAATTGGCGCCGTCTGTGGGAATTAGAGGTTGCAAGGATCGATCTCGATGGCACGTTCAAGATCTTCGACATCGTCAACAGCAAGCAACGCGATGGATCGAGGTAACAAGGGAAAAACTGATCTATTCAATTTTATTCCTCACCCGCCCTCCCGTATGGATGCATGTGCCTATCTGGAGGAGCCCATCGTCATGACGTTCGGAGAATTCCGATTTGGCGTCAACAAGGAAGGATCCTACCGTTTCGAAGTTCCGATCTCGCCGGAATTTTCAGCGGTCGACTCCAACTTTTCGTCGAGTGACGAGGAGTTTTCGTCGACATACTTCGTCGACAACAAGGCAAGCGGAAAGCTCGCCAAGATCTTCAGCAACACATCCTTCGAGTCGTCTGCGGACTCCTTTATAAGCAGCGACTCCGTCAGCTTCAACTTCATCGACAAGTCTGTTGCCATCGGAAAGGTCTTCACCACTCTATATGATGGTGTCACCAATCCTGATAAAAATCAATGCACAAAATATCATCAGATCTATGTGGTAGAAGGGGCAGGCACATCAGACCCGCAAACATCGAGGCTTTCGACGAATTGGGAAATCCATACGTCGATCCCGCTGATCTCAGACATGGCTTAGGCACTAAATATCCTGGATCCTCAACTCGCGCAAGAGTACAGCTCCCGCAAGAAGCGTGGGATAGGGCTGCGAGAGCCATGGATGGTTCGGAACCTATGACCACCACTGCTACTGCACAAGAACTTCAAGCATATCAATATAGACTTGCTCGAGTAAGCGAGAGTTGGAAAAACAGACAACATCACTAAATAGAAGAAAGGAGGCAGCTTCCGTATCAAGCAGACGAGAGCAGATTTAAGTCGACAATCAGGAAATTTGGGAACGATCACGGGAGGCTCGAAGGAGAGCCCAATCTCGTGCAAAACATACAAGCGAAAGAGGAAATATAATTCAAAATCTCGACATGTCTTTTATGTCGATCGATGAAAGGAAATATCATCCCAAAAACGCCAGGAGGCAGGTTACATGGCAACACAAGCGTATATCCTTGCGTCTAGACCACCTCCCGGGGACCCGAGAGAACCATTGTTCAATATGGCGATGGCTGGAGTAGGAGTTATGGGAACAGCGTTTGCAACAACGCCTCCCGAAGAAAATCCTAGACAAAATAGTCCACGACCCATGCAACAGTTCAAGACCCACCAAGAGCAAGTGGAGCAAGAGACACACGGTCCAAGTAAGGGTAGACGGAGCGCGACAAGAAAGAAGGAGCGTCGGCACTCGCCGAAGCTCGCGAAGATATGTGTGGGCTCCCATGCTTTACGAGAAGAGTTCGAAAAACTCGAGTCCAAAGGGTTCAAGTTACCCGAGAATTTCAAGAAGTTCGATGGCCTGCAAGATCCCGAGGATTGGCTCGTGGATTATCTTGAGATGGTAAAACTAGTAGGAGGAACCAGAGCAACAGCTATGCAAAGTATCCAAGTTCACCTAAGTGGTGCCGCAAGATCTTGGATAAAGAAACTACCCTTAAATTCCATCGACAGCTGGGAGACCTTTGAGGACATCTTCGTGAAAAACTTCCGATCCACGTGCAAGAAACCTGCATCGTTGGAAGAGCTGAGGGCATGCCGACAAAAACATGACGAGTCGATGAGGAAGTACATACAGCGGTGGAACATTATTAAAAACTCGGCAGAAGACATATCTGACGAGAGAGCTATAGATGCGTTCGTAGCAGGAATCCGACGAGCAGATTTCGTCGAGGACTTGGGGAGAACTAATCCCAAGACAATTTCAGCATTGATGGAAATTGCTAACAAGTGGGCAGATGGAGAAGACGCAATATACAACAAGCGACACAGGTCGCCAGAAGAGGATCGTGGTCGAAATTATCAAAATAGAAGGCGATTTTCTCGCCGGTTCTACAACAACGACGCGCCCGGCCATATATCGGCTGGTTTTCGGGGAAATCCCGGAGGAAATAGTCGAGATGATTATCAAAGGAGCAACGAGCAACAAGGCGACAATAGAGGTGATTTTCGCGGCAGACAAAATAGTGGACCAAGGATTCAAAGACCTTATGTGTCTCCCGAGGAGATGATGAACGGTCCGTGTCAAATGCACTTTTACCTCGACAACAATGGAAAGAGGCAGTCAGGACATCTGAAAGACGCCGCAATTTTCAGGCAATGCTGCGAGCGCGGGAATCGCAAACGCTCAAGCAAATAACAATCCTCGGGAGCCAAGGAGCGAGATTCACCTTCCACCTCCTCCCGCAATTACCGAAGAAAATCGACACCACTTAGAATTGCGGCAGCACCACATCCACCTCCATATGTTGACCCCAACTCTAACGGTGTGGTCTCGATGATTGAGAAAGCTAGGCCATCCAACAGGCGCAGAAGGTAATATCTCGACAAGTGTTCATGGCAGAGAAGATGCCTCCACCAACTTAAATTGTTCGGGGCAAGATATCGGCTTCACAATCGGACCATCCGCAGCAAGTCCCTCGACCAGGACAATCGGCGCTCATCTTACCCGCCGTAATCGCTGGTTTCGACGTGTCGAGAGTTTTCATAGATGGCGGCAGCATAAACCTCATGTATGCAGATACATTGAGGAAGATGAACATATCCCTAGCAAATCTGAAGCCAACTGACACACGTTTCCAAGGGATTACACCAGATAAGCCAAGTTACCCATTGGGCAAGATCAACCTCGACGTTCAGTTTGGAACCCGAGAAAATTACAGGATAGAGAATCCGGAGTTCGAAGTGGTGGATTTTCCGTCGCAATATCACGCTTTGTTGGGACGACCGGCGTATGCCAGGTTCATGGCAGTGCCGCATTATACATATCTGTTGTGGAGGTTGCCCGGCCTAAGGGACCTATCACAATCAAAGGAAGCTTCGCGTTATCCGATAAATGCGACAAAGATTTTCATCGGCTGTCAGAAACTTTCGGGATGCAAGCAGAATATGCGGCACCTAGGTTCACTGATTATGATGTGCTGCCAGAGGTAGGAAGATCTTCTAAGGAGCCAATTTTCAATATAACCAAGGATTCAAAAGAGGCAGATCCACCCGACAGATCCAAAGAAAGACGTCCATTGCCGCAAACATGGATGTCGCATAGGAAAGCGCTCGTCGAGTTCCTCCGTGAGCACCGGAGAATCTTCGCATGGTGTCCAGCTGACATGCCAGGAGTACCCAGGGAACTTGCCGAGCACCACCTCAACTTGGATCCTCTCGCAAGACCAGTCAAGCAGCCTTTACGACGCTTTTCGGAACCTAGCCGCAAAGCAATGTTATCAGAGATAGATCGACTCAAAGACGCCGGTTTCATCAGAGAAATATCTACAAGCCACATGGGTAGCTAACCCAGTGATGGTGCCGAAGAAACACACAATAGTCCTTCGCATGTGCGTCGACTTCACGTGTCTCAATAAACATTGTCCCAAGGATCACTTTCCCCTCCCAAGGATCGATCAAATCATCGACTCCACGGCAGGATGCGAACGTCTTTCCTTCTTGGACGCATATTCTGGTTATAACCAGATCAGATTAAAAGAAGAAGATGAAGCCAAACAGCGTTCATCACACCTTATGGCGTGTTTTGCTACAAAACAATGCCCTTTGGTTTGAAAAACGGGAGCAACATATCGGATGATGCAGAAATGCCTAGCAACACAGATCGGGAAAAATGTACAAGTCTACATCGACGATGTCGTAATAACATCAAAGAAAGGGTCAACTTTGATCGAAGATTTGAAGGAAACCTTCGACAACCTCGACAAGTTCTGCCTCAAGTCGAACCCGACAAAGTGCTCTTTTGGAGTTCCCGAGAGGAGCTTCTCGGTTTCTTAGTATCGCCAGGGATTGAAGCTAATCCCGAAAAATACAGGCCATCGTTACTATGAGAAAGCCAACAAAGTTGAAAGAAATACAACGACTAACGGGGCGAGTCGCAGCTTTAGCGATTCGTCGCCGAGGCTAGGAGAAAAAGCGTTGCCGTTCTATGCATTGATCAAGCAAGGGGAAAAATTTCAATGGAACGAGGAAGACAGAGCCTTCGAGAATCTCAAGCGAGCAATCTCGACACCACCAATATTGGTGGCGCCAAAAGAGAAAGAACCTCTCCTCTTGTATATTGCAGCTACACCTCAGGTGGTCAGCACGGCCCTAGTAGTCGAAAGGGAAGAAGAAGGCAAGCTTCATGGAGTTCAAAGGCCAGTATATTTCATCAGCGAAGTACTGTCGCCGTCAAAACAGCGGTACCCACAATATCAAAAGCTAGCATATGGAGTATTCACGACAGCAAGAAAATTGCGACACTATTTTTCGGCGCACCCGATAATAGTGGTCAACGAGGCTCCTTTATCAAATATACTAAACAACCCAGAAGCTACGGGTCGTGTCTCCCTTTGGGGAATAGAACTTTCCCTCGGGACATCACGTATGAAAAAGAAAAGCAATAAAATCGCAGGTCTTACAGATTTCATTGCAGAATGGATGGAGCTACAAAACACGGGACCGCCAGATTTATCGAGAACTTGGACCATGAACTTCGACGGGTCCAAGAGATTGGAAGGCTGGAGCAGGCGTGATATTAGTCTCACCTGAAGGCGACAAGTATGTTCTGCGGATGACGTTCCCAAACGCATCTAACAATGAAGCAGAATATGAAGCTCTCATACACGGGATGAAGATGGCAAAAGCTTGTGGGCAACCCGACCGAAAATTTTCGGCGACTCACATTGGTAGCACAGCAGTCATGAACCAATGCGAGGCAATCAACGAAAGTATGATAGCATACAAGGAGGTGTACAATGAGGGAAGCTATTCGATGGTTGTGAGGTAAACCACATCGGCAGGATGAGCAACGATGAAGCGACGTCCTCGCAAACATCGGGTCACAATGCCTCGCGATTCCTCCAGGCGTGTTCTGGGAAGAGATTAGCGAGAGATCAACAAAACCAGCAAAAACAAAGAAAGAGAAAAAAGAGAAACCTTCGAGTATCGCCAAAGACACAGCAGAAGAAGAAGGAGCGAGGAGCTAGTCATGATGGTGCAAATTCCATGGATGCAGGCTTACATATCATATATCCTAAGGAAAACTATACCCGACGATCCAATCGAAGCAAAGCGAATAATTAGGCGATCAAAAGCTTTACCGTGGTAAAAGGGGATTGTACAAACGTATCTCGGGTGTGCTACAACGGTGTGTTACACCCGAAGAAGGAAGGATCATTCTAAAGGACGTGCATGAAGGAATATGCGGGCATCACGCAAGTAGCCGAGCCATTGCGGCCAAAGTCTTCAGAGCAGGATTTTATTGGCTCACAGCAATCGAGGATGCGAAGGAAATAGTGCGAACTTGCGATGCGTGCCAAAGATTTGCGGCAAGACCTCACTCACCAGCAGCGGAACTTATGCCAATCCCACTGTCTTGGCCCTTTGCTCAATGGGGTCTCGACATGGTGGGTAAATTGCACAAAGCTTCGCCAGGAGGATACGAGTACTGCTAGTGGCTGTCGACAAATTTACCAAGTGGATAGAGGCGAAGCCAATAAATTCACCAGATGCGCATCCGCAATAAAGTTTGTGAAGAGCATTGTCTTTCGCTTCGGAGTACCTCACAGCATCGTCACGGATAACGGCAGTAACTTTACTTCCAAAGAGTTCAAAGCATATTGTGCGAAGTGGGCATAAAACTAAGTTTTGCGTCTGTCGCACATCCAATGGTCAAGTCGAAAAGGCCAATGGCATCATCTGCAATGGCATCAAGAAGCGCCTGCTAGGACCTTTGGAAAAAGCTAGGCACACTTGGCCAGAAGAGCTACCAAGTGTTTTGTGGAGTATCCGAACAACGCCAAATACAGCGACGCAGGAAACGCCGTTCTTTTTGGTCCACGGAGCTGAAGCAGTCTTGCCGATAGAAATAGAACACGATTCTCCACGAGTCGTAGAATATGACGAAGAAACTTCGAGAAAAGCTTTGGAGGATGATGTTGACGCACTCGATGAAGCTCGAGACGAGGTCCTGTCACGAGTCGCCAAATATCACAGGACCTGAAAAACTATCACAATCGACGATTGCGGCCAAGATCTTTCCAAGTGGGTGACCTGGTTTTACGACTCAATCAAAAAAGCCATGAAAAACTCGAGTCACCATGGCTAGGACCATACATCGTCACAGAAGTAATAGAAGGAGGAGCATACAGAATAAAAGACAAGAAGACAGGGATTGACGAGCCAAATCCCTGGAATGTGGCACAGCTCAGGCGTTTCTACGCCTAGATGTCGAAAATATAGTCTCCCTTTGTAAAGCTACAATGTACTGAAACGCCCGCGAGTTTTCAGACGCACTCTTTTCCTTTTTCGGGGCACCGAGTGGGGCCGGAGAAGGTTTTAATGAGGCGGACTCGCGGTGCTGCAATATAATAAAGATAGTGGAATTATATATCTTCTTGACAAGATCAGGGGTTTCTCCCCTACATGATACAATATATATATAAACACAGTATCGACAAAAAGAAGCATCTTGCCTTGGTAAAAATACCTCGCCAAAATAAAAAGAGATACAGACAAAATAGTGATCAACAAAAGACTCGGGGGCTTACACCCACAAAAATAGTATACAATGTATATTATCTTGCCTTGGGTCAAAACCTCGCATTATACAAATACAGCGAGTAGCCACCGGAAAATACTCGGGGCTAGACAAAATATAGAAATATAATGTGTACTTCACAACATAGTCATGTTCATGATTTACAAGGAAAATTATCTATCAAGAGAAAAAAAATCAGTCTTGATTCAATATATCATCAAGAGTAACTTTGTTTTCCTCAGGAGCAGCGCCGAGAAAATCAGCATAATGACCGTCTGCAAAAAAGTCGGCATCCATCCGAAGAAGGTCTTCAATCATTTCTTCGGCTATAGGTGAAACCTTCGTGTTAATACGATCGATACCAACTCTTCGGCGCCGTTTCTCGTGAACCTTCTCAACAACTTGGGTCAGATCAAGTTTTGAATGGCAGATCTGAAGCATTATAAGGGCAAATCTGGCGCCAGCTACCAGTTGCGCTCGACAAAGTGATGGATCCTGTGGGCATCCTTGAACTTCTCCATTAACTCGGGAAGAGTTTTTGGTTGAATGTTCCGAGGAAACATAGAGTTATAAACCATAGAGAGGATCTTGGTAGAAGTCAAGATACCCGCGAACTGAAGCGCGATCTTGAAACCTCACGATTTGGCGAGTCCGTTCAGGCGTGCCCAAAAAGTCGACCCATGTTCACGTGCAAGTCGAAGAAGGACATTGGAACGAGCCTCGACACGTTCATTTTCAGTTGCAGTATCCAAAAAGCACCTATTGTTTCATAAAACAAGTCAGAGGAGAGTAAAAAGGCAAGCAGCAAAGGAAAAGAAGAAGCAAGGCGAAGACAATGAAACTTACCCGCCATATCCACACTAGCATCTATTAATAGTTGGAGCATGGAATTTTCTCGGGACGTAGCTGCAGCAGCTTCAGCAACAGCAGCGTCCTTCTCAGTCATGGCATCTTGAGCTTGTTGGAGCGCAATTTCCTCCCTCTGAGAAGATTCTCGACTTTGTTCCATGAGTTTTAGCGATTGTTTCTTCGTGAACTGAAGTTGCTGTCGAAGTTCTTGCAAATCTTCCGACAAAGGTGTGTCCGAGGGACCTTCACGGAAATTGTCATCGGTTTCTACTTTCTTTGACAAGGAAGATGCAGGAGCAGCATTGGGAGAGCAAGGATTGGTCGAATAATTGTCAAATATTAACTGGAAAATAAAATCTTCGGATCAATGACAGCACCAAGAGGAATTTCATTACTTCTAAAAGCTTACACCATCATTACAAGAGAAGTTCTCCTAAGGGATTAGCAGGGTAATTGTCGCCAAGGCTAAAGTGGCGACAATAGCAAAAGAAGTAAAGAAAGCAAAAAATAGAAAAGACAGAGGCATGCAACTAGACCTCCGGCCTCGATGAACTAGGAGTCGAAGGTGGCTTGACCCCAAGATACGCCAGGATTTTCTTCGTGTTGGGTTTCGCCGCCTTAACCAAGGATCGCCACTTGAGTTGCTCAATTTGATCCGTGTCGCCAACCTTGGTCCAGTCAATAGTTTGTTGACAAGCGACAGGGCAACGGTGCTCTCAACGGCAACCTTCTGGTTTTCATGGCGCATCTTCAGCCCGAGATCTTCGGGAGGATTAAAGCACTTGGCTAGATTAAGGAAAGTTGCAGGTGCCTCTTTCTTTGGGAAGAAGTAGGGGAAGAGCCGCAACAGTCCTGCTTTAGCTTCGTCGATACCTTCACGTGCTTCCGTCCGTGAAACTCGAGGAATGAAACGGCGTCAAGCAGAGGATCATTATCGGGATCTTCAAGCTCATATTCTTGAGCCGTTCTAGCTGCAACAATGAACATCCATTTAGCAACAAACGAGTAAAGGAAAGAAGATCCAAAAGATTCGAATTGGGGTAGATACTTACAGACAAAGCGACGATTCTGGGTCCTTATGCGCTTGAGGATGGCTTCTTCGCGAGCAGATTGAGCGGTTATATGTTCACTCAGCGAAGTTTCGGCATCATGAAGTCTCTTCCGGAGATCTTCGACACCAGCAGCATCAGACTTGGCCTTATCATCCTCTGCTCGAGCACCAACGACATCGACTCAGCCTTTTTGCGAGCCTGTTCACTTTGCTCTAACTGTTGAGCAAGTGTGTTGGCACGCTCATTGGCTTCCGCCAGTTTTTCTGGCAAGGAAGAAAAATATAGTTAAAAACTTCGACAACAAAGGAGCAAAAGGGCAGAAGCAAAAGGAGTAAAGCATTACCTTCAGCTTTACTAGCATATTCACGGTACCCGACAAATTGGGTACCAATGCGAAGAAGATCCTTTATAAGAGGCTGTTAACAAAAGGGGATAAAAGGAAATGGCGGTATGAGAAAAATATAATGGTACACAGAAATCAACAAAGAAAACATGAACAATGACAAGGAAGTTAAGAACTTACATCCTCCAAGAGAGGGTTAGAGGAGCTACTCAATTGAAGAGTAGGCTCCGGGATGATTTCCGTCCTCGCCCTTTTCGACAAAGGGGCTCGGGGGCTTGAAGGAGGAGTAGCAGTGTCGACGTTCGCCGAGGAGGCGAAGTTTCTTCTCCTTCATTGGTGTCTCCGAGGCAACTAAAGTATGTGACGTACTCGTTCGAGCAGCCACATCAGCAGTTGGTACCTCTTCTTCTTCATCACTACAAGTAAAATGTCGACAATATAAACAGCAAGAGATACGAATGTTCACATACAAGAAAAAGATAGAAAAAGGACTTACGAACTGATAAGGGTCCCGAGATATGGATCATAAGCTGCTTTTTGCGACGAAGGATCAGCTTCTTCGGGTTTAGAAGTCCGGAATCTTCGACATCATCCCTCTTCCTTTTGTTCTTTGGAGAAACAGCAAGAAGGAGGAGATTGGGCCGATGCGGTGCCTTCAGAGGCAGCGTCCTTTTCAGCAGATCCCGCAGATTTTCGAGAATCTGCGGGTTCATTCACAAAAGAAGGAGCCTCTTGGTTATCATCAGAGATAACGGCCCTTTCTTCGACTTCCCCACCTTCAGGGAGAGGAGGAAGTGAAACAAGATTTGGGTGGTCCTGTATAAAAAGAGGAAAGAATATCAAGAAGGAGCACACAATGCTAAAAACAAGGCAGTAAGAAATTACGCGACAAAGTTTACCTTAGGAAGTGCATGGGCGGCGCTGTATGGTTTCACGCGACAAGAAGAAGGGATAGAATCTTTTTTGCTGAGGAGGTGATTTTTCGGACAAGTTTTTCCAAGTCCTTCACCTCCAAATCTGTCGACAGCCGATCCACGTCTTCGTCGCCAGTATATTTCCAAAGAGGAAATTTGCGAGCTTGAAGAGGCTGAATTCTACTCTTAAGGAAGTACACTATAATCTGGATACCGACAACTCTTTGCCGCGAGTATTTTGCAACTCGCGGATGCGAGTCATCAAGGCTTCAGTCGACGCTTTTTCTTCTTCGGTAGCCTCTGCATCCCAGAACGGCGACGAAGAATTTTTCGTCACCATCGAACGGAGGGATGTTGTCTTCTGCGCATCCATGGTTCTCCTCGCGAATGTACAACCACCTCTTACGCCACCCTTGAACGGAGTCAGGGAGTTTGACATCGAAGTAATTGGCGGTGGAGCGGATAGAGATAACAACGCCGCCTATATTATAGGCGACATTGTGAGAGCCATTGCGGCGACAGAAGAAAATGCGCTTCCATAGCGCCCAATTGGGCGAGACGCCAAGGAAGGCTTCGCAGAGAGTAATGAAAATGGAAATATGGAGGATTGAGTTTGGCGTGAGGTGGTGAAGTTGAAGACCGTAGACAAAAAGCAATCCGCGGAGAAAAGGATGAATGGGGGCGGATAAACCGCGGATGAGATGGTCGACAAAACTTACCCGGTACCCCATTGGAGGGGCTGGGTAGCTTTCTTCACTAGGGAAGCAAACCGCTTTGGGCTTCTTGGTGATCCCCAGCTTCTTCAGAAGATTTAGGTCCTGGTTCGTGACCTTGGACCTCTCCCACTCCACGGCTCCTAGATCCGCGGCGGCCATTGATGAATCAGGAGTGCTGTGGCGCGTAAGTCGCGTGCGTGGTGGCATCAACGACAGGAGACAAAGCAATGCTTGGGCGTACGGAAGATCAAACAGAGTTGGGCGCAAGGGAAGTTTTCGCAGAGGGGAACAGATGTGCGGCGCAAGCGAAAGACTGGACCGAGGTTGAAGAAAGGTTTATATAGGGTTCGGACGCAGTGCACCGTTGGATGAAGAAATCGTGTGGTGAAAAAGGATCTCGTAGATACAAGGGTAAAAAGGTATTTTTACTGAAGGAATGGAACAGGCGTTACCGTACGTGCGCCGGAAAAGCGGAGGACGTGTGTCCCCACTTGCACGACGTGTCAACGTGGTGGGAACAATGGACCCACAAGGCAGAAAAATCCCAATTATTGATAGAGATGAAGAGAATTTGACAAAGGAGAATATGTCGACAAGAAAAATAAAAAGAGAATGGCGACAGGGTAAATCATTCGAATACTCTTGGAGCCTTTGATCAAATACAAGTTTTTGCCCAAATGCTCGGGGCTACTTTGGAAAAAAAAAAATCGACTATGACAATATAGAAATGGCGAGAGCCTATGATCAAATCCAAGAATTTGTTCATAGCCTCGGGGCTACTCCCATCGGGAGCGCTGGTCGCGCACCCGATAAATATAAAAATATCGAGAAGGATTATAAATATAGCGGCAAAGGATACTAATCTGTGGAGCCTACACCCAAGCACGAGTTCTTGGCTGTAGCCTCGGGGGCTACTCCCATCGGGAACGCTGTTCGCGTGCCCGATGAGTTTTATCAAAATAAACAAAAGTGAGTATATTTCGAGTTACAAAGATAACTCTACATATACTCCCATCGGGAAGACAAAATAAGTCATCAAATATGACTCGATAAAATGTGCTATTCCAAAGGCGAAAAGCACTCGACAATATATTCTCAGAACGCCAAAGTTGCGATCAATTTCTGAATGCCGCAAATTTGCGAAGGTAAGACCCCGATCCGTTCTGTGGGCGTGGCATCGCCAAAGACTGCGCTCTGCTACTTTTATCCGTATCAACAGATACGAAGAAAATCCTAACGGACGCGTTAGGTACCCGATAAATTTGACGGGACTCGACGAATGGTAAGACCTTAAGCGGTACTGTCGAAGTTTACACCAGTATCCCGAGATCATGTCCGGGGACGTGATCTTGAAGTAGGTTTTGCGGATTGCCACTAGAGCAGTTAACTAGTACCTGATCCGTCAGATGAACTAGCCCCAACTACCGTTATCCCTGTACAATATAGAATTTTATGTGAAGAAGCATAAATAAGAGCTCTCGAAAAAATATAAACAGATGAGATTTCCCTTGATTCTACGATTCAAGCAAAATCTCGGGGGCTACTGACATAGGCATCCCAAATGGGCCTGCCAAAAATAGTACCCGGAGTTTACTGAAGGCTCACTACCCGAAGAATAAGAAGATTCGGGAGTCCAAGATATGTTAAGGAAAGCTAGAGTTGTAATAGGAAGAGTTATTTGTAATCTGGCGGGATGAGTTAGAAACCGTCCCAGACTCTGTAATTTGTACAAAACGAAACCCTCGGCTCCACCTCCTATATAAGGGAGTCGAGGGACAAAGAAAGGATCGAATCTACTGTGAACATAACCCTAGTTTTCATAATCGTCGAGTACTTTCCGCCTAAACCTTCGAGATCTACTTGCCCTCTACTTCTAGCAAAACCCTAGTCTACAATCTGTAGGCATTGACAAGTTAATCCTTTGTCAGCATGGCACCACCATCATAACCTTTGTACTTGGCATAGAATTTCTTTGTATCTGTCCACAAAGTATTGGTTTCAAACTCATGTTTGACTGCATAAGTTCTGAAACACATCCTAAACTAATCCATGCTTAGAAACAATCTACCTACTTCAATAACTGGATTTTCTTTATCATAAACACAAATAAGCTCATCATCATGTTCATCACCCACTTCAACTGCAGCATCATGCATCAACTCTGAATCTATATCTGCATCAGCATCTGCATTTCCAGTTCTTAATTATCTGTTACCATCATCTGCAGCTTCATATTTCTCATTTTCCTTGTCTTTCTCATCTACAGGAATACCAAACATAGTTGCCATTTGAATGTCATACATTGGAGCAATGACCAAATCTGTTCGGTCACTTATGTCAACTGTATTCCAATAAAAAGATACAGGGACCTCCTCAACATGATCTGCCTCTTCTACACCTTCCTCCCCTGATAAAACTGCCAATTCAGTAACTATAGGTATTATCTGCATTTGTGTAGCCCAATCATCCTCAACAATCTGACAAACCAACTTCAATGCCACATATCCAACCCTAAATGCAGGGTTCAAATCAATGAGCTCTACCAAAAACAGAACAGTGCTGCTTGTCCAGCCGTCTCGCCGATCAATTTCTTCTACCATTTCTTCCCCTGTTTCAATCCTAACATACTCCTATTTCCAATCATCAAACGCTAACAAAGGTACTTCTTGCTTTGGCCCCCAAACCACACTCTCCCCAATTTTGTCCACCACATTTCTCACCGACCCCTCTTCTATTTTTTTTAGTTCTTGTGGATCAATGTCTGCACTAGGTACATCCCATTCAACCATCGTGTCTCTCTCAATCGCCCGCATGCTTCCATCAATTGACAATGCCTTGGAGGGAAAGAATTTTATGCAAATTTTAAATGTACCCCTTCCCCTGTTTTTGGTGGGCAATGTGAGCTACGATTCGAGGCAGTAAACAAATAGAATTGAAATTAAGCTTCAAAATGGGGTCCCCTCTCCCGCCTCCCTAATCTCGTTCCCCTCGCTCAAGAACGCCGCCAGCTGATACGTCTCTAACGTATCTATAATTTCTTATGTTCCATGCTACTTTTAGGACAATACTCACGTGTTTTATCCATACTTTACATCATTATTATGCATTTTCCGGCACTAACCTATTAACAAGATGCCGAAGCGCTTGTTTTCTGCTGTTTTTGGTTTCAGAAATCCTACAAAGGAAATATTCTCGGAATTGGACGAAATCAACGCCCAGGGTCTTATTTTTCCACGGAGCTTCCATAAGACCGAAGAGCATACGAAGTGGGGCCACGAGGTGGCCAGACACAGGGCGCGGGGCCAGGGAGGGCCCGCGCCGGCCTATGGGGTGGGCCCCTCGAGCCCTCCAACTCTGCCCTTCCGCCTACTTAAACTCTCTGTCGCGAAAACCCTATTACCGAGAGCCACGATACGGAAATACTTCTAGAGACGCCGCCGCCAATCCAATCTCGGGGGATTCGGGAAATCGCCTCCGGCCGGGAGAGGGGAATCATCACCGGAGGGCTCTACATCACCATGCCCCCCGGATTGATGCGTGAGTAGTTCATCCTTGGACTATGGGTCCATAGTAGTAGCTAGATGGTTGTCTTCTCCTCTTGTGCTATCATGTTTAGATCTTGTGAGCTGCCTAACATGATCAAGATCATCTATTAGTAATGCTACATGTTGTGTTTGGTGGGATCCGATGAATATAGAATACTATGTCAAGTTGATTATCAATCTATCATATATGTGTTGTTTATGTTCTTGCATGCTCTCCGTTGCTAGTAGAGGCTCTGGCCAAGTTGATACTTGTAACTCCAAGAGGGAGTATTTATGCTCGATAGTGGGTTCATGCCTCCATTGAATGGGACAGTGACAGAAAGTTCTAAGGTTGTGGATGTCTTGTTACCACTAGGGATAAAACATCGATGCTTTGTCTAAGGATATTTGTGTTGATTACGTTACGCACCATATTTAATGCAATTGTCTGTTGTTTGCAACTTAATACTGGAAGGGGTGCGGATGCTAACCGAAGGTGGACTATTTAGGCATAGATGCATGCTGGATGGCGGTCTATGTTCTTTGTCGTAATGCCCTGATTAAATCTCATAGTGATCATCATGATATGTATATGAATCTTTATTTGTCAATTGCCCACCTATAATTTGTTCACGCAGCATGCTATTTATCTTATTGGAGTGACACCACTAGTGAACTGTGGACCCCGGTCCATTTTTTACATCTGAAATACAATCTAGTGCAATCTCTGTTCTCTGTTGTTCTTCGCAAACAAACATCATTCTCCACACCATACGTTTAATCCTTTGTTTTCAGCAAGCCGGTGAGATTGACAACCTCACTGTTACGTTGGGGCAAAGTATTTTGATTGTGTTGTGCAGGTTCCACGTTGGCGCCGGAATCCCTAGTGTTGCGCCGCACTACACTCCTCCACCAACAACCTTCATGTGGCCCTTGACTCCTACTGGTTCGATAACCATGGTTTCTTTCTGAGGAAAACTTGCTGCTGTGCACATCACACCTTCCTCTTGGGGTTCCCAACGGACGTGTGCTTCACGCGCCATCAAGACTTTTTGGCGCCGTCAGATCAAGACACGCTGCAAGGGAGTCTTCCACATCCAATCTCTTTACTTTGTTTATTGTGTTGCTTTACTTTACTTTATTTTCTGTCTTGTTTGCTTTATATCAAAAACACAAAAAAATTAGTTACTTGTTTTTACTTTATTTTATTCTGTTTGCTTAGTTTATTTTTGCTTATTGCTTAAATGAGTACTCCTGAGAATACTAAGTTGTGTGACTTCACTAGTTAGGCTTAATGGAAAACAACAAAAAAATTAGAGATCTTTATGAACTTTATATTGAATTAGGACATGATGTGTTTGAAGAGAGAATTAAAAAACCGATGGAACTTTGTTTGCAAAATAGTTGTAGCAATGTTGTTAGCATGAACTCTTTGAACACTAGTATTGCTAATGCTATGGAAGAAATTAAGCTTGGAGAAGCTGGTTGTGATATTTTTAGTCCCCCAAGTTTTGAGGAGAAAATTTTCTTTGATGATAATTTGCCTCCCATTTATGATGATAATAATGATAGTGGTATTTTGGTGCCACCTACTATGGAGGATAAAGTTTATTATTATTATACCATGCCTGCAATTTATGATGATTACAATGATGGTTGTGATAGTTTTACTCCCTCTATTACTAATAAAATTGATTATGCTTATGTGGAGAGTAATGATACTTTTATGCATGTGGATAAGAATGCTTTATGTGATAGTTATATTGTTGAGTTTGTTCGTGATGCTACTGGAAATTATTATGAGAGAGGAAAATATGGTTGTATAAATTTTCATGGAACTAAAACACCTCTCTACGTGCCGAAAATTTTGAAGTTACTCGTGTTTTATCTTCCTATGCTTGCCACTTTGTTCTTCATGAATTAATTTGTTAACAAGATTCCTTTTCATAGGAAGTGGGTTAGGCTTAAATGTGTTTTCAATTTGCTTTTGATGCTCTGTTTTGCTTCAACTCATATTTCTAGCGAAAGCTTCATTAAAATTACTGAGCCCATCTTAATGGCTATAAAGAAAGCACTTCTTGGGAGATAACCCATGTTATTTTTACTACTATTTTGTTGAGTCTTGGAAGTTGTTACTACTGTAGCAACCTCTCCTTATCATGTTATTGTGCCAAGTAAAGTCTCTATGGTAAGGTTGATACTAGATTTGGATTACTACGCAGAAACAGTGCGTAGATCTCTCTGTAGAAAAATCAAAAAATCTGCCAATTTACGTGCGTGATCCTCAGATATGTACGCAACTTTCATTAGTTTTGAGTTTTTCCATCTGAGCAAGTTAAGTGCCTCAGAAATTTTTTGTCTTTACGGACTGTTCTGTTTTGACAAATTCTGCCTTTTTATTTCGCATTGCCTCTTTTGCTATGTTGAATGGATTTATTTGTTCCATTAACTTTCAGTAGCTTTGTGCAATGTTCAGAAGTGTTAAGAATGATTATGTCACCTCTGAATATATGAATTTTTGATTATGCACTAACCCTCTAATGAGTTTGCTTTAATTTTGGTGTGGAAGAAGTTTTCAAGGGTCAAGAGAAGAGGATGATACAATATGATCAAGAAGAGTGAAAAGTCTAAGCTTGGAGATGCCCCGGGCATCCCTGCATATTTTAAGAAGACTCAAGCATCTAAGCTTGGGGATGCCCAAGGCATTCCCTTCTTCATCGACAACTTATCGGGTCACTTCTAGTGAAACTATATTTTTATTCCATCACATCTTATGTTCTTTACTTGGAGCGTCTGTTTGTTTTTGTTTTGTTTTGGTTTGAATAAAGTTGGATCCCACCATCCTTGTATTGGAGATATTACGCTCCGCTTTTTCATTTGAACACTTGTGTTATTAATTATGCTTTAATGTTCATGGCGAAGGCTGAAAATTGCTTCGTTGATTGCTATTTGGTTGGAATCAGAAAATGCTTCATATGGTTTTGAATAACTTGATACTTGGCAATTGTTTTGAGCTCTCATAGATCATGTTTAAGCTCTTGCATCATGTAGTTTAATCAATTAGTGGAGAACTACCGTAGAGCTTGTTGAAAATTGGTTTGCATGATTGGTCTCTCTAAGGTCTAGATATTTTCTGGTAAAAGTGTTTGAACAATAAGGAAGACAGTGTAGAGTCTTATAATGCTTGCAATATGTTCTTGTGTAAGTTTTGTTGTACCTGTTCATAATTGTGTTTGCTTCAAACAACCTTGCTAGCCAAAGCCTTGTACTGAGAGGAAATGCTTCTCGTGCATCCAAACACCTTGAGCCAAAACCCATGCCATTCGTGTCCACCATATCTACCTACTATGTGGTATTTTTCTGCCATTCCAAAGTAAATTACTTGAGTGCTACCTTTAAAATTTCATTCCTTTGTCTTTGCAATATATAGCTCATGGGAAAATAGCTTAAAAATTATTGTGGTGATGAATATGTAGCTATGTGTTTTAGTTCTTATAAGTTGCTTGTTGAGCGGTAACCATGTTTAGGGGACGCCATCAACTTTTTACACCTTTGTTGAATATCATGTGAGTTGCTATGCATGTTCGTCTTGTCTGAAGTAAGGGTGATTTATCATGATCAAATGGTTTGAGTATGCATATGTTAGAGAAGAACATTGGGCCGCTAACCAAAGCCATGTATCATGGTGGAAGTTTCAGTTTGGACATTCATCCTCAATCTCTTATGAGAATATTATCTGTTGTTGAATGCTTATGCATTAAAGAGGAGTCCATTATCTATTTTCTATGTTGTCCCGGTATGGATGTCCTAAGTTGAGATTATTCAAAAACGAGAAACTAAATGTGATTTATCTCCTTGGACCTTTGTACAGGCGGCATAGAGGTACCCCTTTGTGACACTTGGTTGAAACATATGTTATGCAATGATAATCCATGTAAATCCAAGCTAATTAGGACAAGGTGCGGGCACTATTGGTATTCGATGCATGAGGCTTGCAACTTGTAGGAAGTTTTATGCATAACACATATAAATTATTACTACCATTGACAAAATTGTTTCTATGTTTTCAAAATAAAAGCTCTAGCACAAAAATAGTAATCCATGCTTCCCTCTGCGAAGGGCCTTTCTTTACTTTATGTTGAGTCAGTCTACCTACTTCTTTCTATCTTAGAAGCAAACACTTGTGTTAACTGTGTGCATTGATTCTTACATGTTTACTTATTGCACTTGTTATATTACTCTATGTTGACAATTATCCATGAGATATACATGTTACAAGTTGAAAGCAATTGCTGAAACTTAATCATCCTTTGTGTTGCTTCAATACCTTCTACTTTGAATCTATTGCTTTATGAGTTAGCTCTTATGCAAGTCTTTTTGATACTTGTCTTGAAATTACTATTCATGAAAAGTTTTGCTATATGATTCAATTGTTTAGTCATTATCTCTTTGTTAGCAATCTATTGCTTTGAATCACTCCATTCATTTCATATGCTTTACAATAATGTTGATCAAGATTATGTTGGTAGCATGTCACTTCAGAAATTATTGTTGTTATCGTTTACCTACTCGAGGGCGAGTAGGAACTAAGCTGGGGATGCTTGATACGTCTCTAACGTATCTATAATTTCTTATGTTCCATGCTACTTTTATGACAATACTCACATGTTTTATACATACTTTACATCATTATTATGCATTTTCGGCACTAACCTATTAACAAGATGCCGAAGCGCCGTTCTGTTTTCTGCTGTTTTTGGTTTCAAATCCTACAAAGGAAATATTCTCGGAATTGGACGAAATCAACGCCCAGGGTCTTATATTTCCACGGAGCTTCTAGAAGACCGAAGAGCATACGAAGTGGGGCCACGAGGTGGCCAGACCACAGGGTGGCGCGGCCAAGGAGGGGCCCGCACCGGCCTGTGGGGTGGGCCCCTCGAGCCCCCTCCAACTCTGCCCTTCCGCCTACTTAAACTCTCCGTCGCGAAAACCCTATTACCGAGAGCCACGATACGGAAATATTTCCAGAGACGCCGCGCCGCCAATCCCATCTCGGGGGATTCGGGAGATCGCCTCCGCTCCGGCACCCTGGGAGGGGGAATCATCACCGGAGGGCTCTACATCACCATGCCCGCCTCCGGATTGATGCGTGAGTAGTTCATCCTTGGACTATGGGTCCATAGCAGTAGCTAGATGGTTGTCTTCTCCTCTTGTTCTATCATGTTTAGATCTTGTGAGCTGACTAACATGATCAAGATCATCTATTTGTAATGCTACATGTTGTGTTTGGTGGGATCTGATGAATATAGAATACTATGTCAAGTTGATTATCAATCTATCATATATGTGTTGTTTATGTTCTTGCATGCTCTCCGTTGCTAGTAGAGGCTCGGCCAAGTTGATACTTGTAACTCCAAGAGGAGTATTTATGCTCGATAGTGGGTTCATGCCTCCATTGAATCTGGGACAGTGAAAAGTTCTAAGGTTGTGGATGTGATGTTGCCACTAGGGATAAAACATCGATGCTTTGTCTAAGGATATTTGTGTTGATTACATTACGCACCATACTTAATGCAATTGTCTGTTGTTTGCAACTTAATATGAAGGGTGCGGATGCTAACGAAGGTGGACTATTTAGGCATAGATGCATCTGGATGGCGGTCTATGTTCTTTGTCGTAATGCCCTAATTAAATCTCATAGTGATCATCATGATATGTATATGAATCTTTATTTGTCAATTGCCCACCTGTAATTTGTTCACGCAGCATGCTATTTATCTTATTGGAGAGACACCACTAGTGAACTGTGGACCCCGGTCCATTCTTTTACATCTGAAATACAATCTACTGCAATCTCTGTTCTCTGTTGTTCTTCGCAAACAAACATCATTCTCCACACCATACGTTTAATCCTTTGTTTTCAGCAAGCGGTGAGATTGACAACCTCACTGTTACGTTGAGGCAAAGTATTTTGATTGTGTTGTGCGGGTTCCACGTTGGCGCCGGAATCCCTAGTGTTGCGCACTACACTCCTCCACCAACAACCTTCACGTGGCCCTTGACTCCTACTGGTTCGATAACCTTGGTTTCTTTCTGAGGGAAAACTTGCTGCTGTGCGCATCACACCTTCCTCTTGGGGTTCTCAACGGACGTGTGCTTCACGCGCCATCACCGGCCACAATCTAAGCTCAACACAACCCAGCCCTTAGATCTAATCGGGTGAGAATGATGGAAGATGAATTAGGGTTTCGAATGGCACTCACCACGTCCGCCGTAGAACGAAAGCGCCGCCATCCTCGGAGCAAGCTCCGCCGCCGTCGACAAGGATGGTGAGCTCCGCTGCCGCCAGAAAATGTCACGCGCGCGCTCGGTCGAAAGGGTGCGGTTGGGTCAGTTGGTTTGACTTAGGGCCACCACTAACTTAATCAAATCCTTAACTAACCTAACTATATCCTTAACGGCCATTTATGGCACGGGTGGCCCTAAGCTATTTCCTACCTAAACAACATCGCATGCTAGCTATTTTCACGAACAACGTCGCTTCTCATCCAATTCCATGGAAAAACGTCGCATAGGAGCTATTGACCCAGAAGGGTGTGACTGGTATTGTTAAGAGTACACCTTTTCTACATCTTCTCCAAGAATTATTTCAATTAATCATGTGTAGTTTTAATATATTTCTATTGACTACATTTTTGTTGATAGAAAAATGATTTTATGTATTGATTTTAGTCACAGATGAAAATCTTCTAAGTAAACATAGGTAAACATTGTCTGATCTGAACCAAATTACATATATGTAAGGTTGTATAGGGATGTATTCTCCTCTTGTAAATCTGAGTGTACTTATTTCATTGATGTAACAAAAAATATGGCATTGCTGGGCACTTTTGAGTGGAATGGAGATGTTCCAAAATTAGTTTGGTTTAGTAGCGGACCAAGCTCGACATGTCTAGGTGGTCCAATAGTGCAATTTTCTCATGCTTGTATATTTTTTATTTTTTTATGATATATAGGCTATGTAGAAATATTAGGGTGGTCTATCCACCCCTAGATCCACCAGAGCCCTGCTGAATAGCCACATTGCTATTCTTGGCCACCGACTGATCATCAACGAGAAAGACAAGTCCACACTAAAGAGATTAAAGTACCCATGCACTAAGTGAGTTAGTGGAGTACAACCATGCATTCTGATGCAAACGGAAGTCCAACTCTAAAATTCAATTCAGCTCCCACGTTGCATATGCTTCCCCCACACAATTTTTTTTAATTGTTATAAATATCACATGTACATCTCGATAATCTATGTTTCTTTATGAACTTTCGCGAAGACCGATATTTTTATGGTCGATGAAAAAATAAAACATGCCTCACAAAAAAAAACTTACTTTTAGAACTAAATTTTATCTACAGCCCAAATTACAAGTCAATTTTTATGGAAATACTTTATGCACATGTAACATGTGAAGATGTACACGTGAATGCAACGCCGGCTCTGCGCTCAACGCGTGAACTGAGTGGAAGCCGCGATTTGTACTGGGGGAGATGTTATCATTTGTTTCAGTCTTAGTTAGCGGCTAGCTATGTAGCAGTTAGCAGATAGTTTTGGGGTAGTCATGTGTGATATACTGTAAGCTGTTCCATGAACTGCTAGCTAGTTACGTGTGTGTGTCTCGTTATCAATGGATGCGATGTACTATGATGTTTTGGTCCAAGTATTACTGTCGCCTAAGCCGTTCTATATGCTTTGAGAACTTCTGTCTGAAACATGATCTTAGTGGTCAGGTGTGCTTTCCTTCTTCGACCACCAGTTAGATTCATGCTAATCAATCATGCCACAAAGTTCTGGATTGAAAATCATGAACCAATTCTTTTCAAATAATCTTAACAAAAACAAGAATACGTTTTAAGGTATATTGGCTCGACCATCAGATTCAATCTGAGTGAAAATATATAGTAGGTGAAAGAAGTGCAGCCAAATATCGTTGGCACCTAACACAGGGTCACAGGCGGAACGGCAGCGCTCGTATGGGGATGGCATCGACGACGAGCCTCCGCGTGCTTGGTGGCAGCATGCAGCAGAGCAGTTGGGGCTTCAAAATCGGCGCGTACATGTCTTCCTCCGCCGTCGCTTCCGCCGCCGCTGCATCGCCGCCCCACCCGTATCCGCCGCTGCCGCATCCGCATCCGCCCCCGCTGCATCCGCCGCCGCATCCACCGCCGCAACCGCCGCCGGTGCTGCATCGATGGCCAGCTGCTGTGCAGAGAAGATTGAGATATGGTGCAACAATGGAGGCGTGCGCGAGGAAGGAGTGGACGAGAAGATGATGCGGGAGCAAGAGAGTTGAGGGATGATGCGCCTGCCGGGTGAGAGAGGAGACATCGCAGCCGGGAATCCCGGTGCCAAAGGCGTGTCGTGAGGCTTTCTGCCTTTGTTGATGGGACCCAAGACCTGTGCAAAATTGGAGGAAATTGGAAACAAACATTTCTCTCACCTACCATCTTATCTGAATCTCCAAGGATCCGACGGCTGTGGAAGCATCCACACCCATGGTTGGGTGTACAAATGTATTTCCGTGCACCCAAGAGGCAAATCATCACTCCCAGTCCAACTCATATGAAACCCTTGCAGTTCCAATTATTCCAATGTTTATTGAGAGGCACCATGACATAGTGCCACATATCATGGCTCAGCTACGCATGTTCGTATCACTATTATATGGTGGCTTCCTTAGCTCATCATCACACTTTTTCTTCTTCTTCCGAGCATGGCCTTGATGATGCAACGGATTGGCTTATAAATTTGGTTGCCAGTTCTCCTGGGCGCCTTCCAACCAACACCCTCACGAAAACAAGCCAGAGTCCAACATCACAAATTCACAATAGTATCTTGCAGAAGGCTATTCCCAGCATTCTTCTCTTTTTGTATCCAGCATTCTTCTCTTTGAAGAAACAGGAAACAGCGACGGATGGGTGCCTCCTTTTATAATCCGAACAAATGCTGGTCGCTCGAAAAGAAATGATAATCTGTAGAACTGCGGCTATCCATCGGAGTCGCCATGGCTTTCCTTATTGCCAGGGCAACCCATTAATTAAGCTGTTCATGTACTATGCTTAGTAGGCTCTACCCTATCTGCTTGGTAAGCACAGTGTGTGTGCGTGTGTGTTATAGCCGACGGCGAGGACGGTCAACACCACAATATGGCAACGCAGTTATCACGGCAGTTCGGGCGTCCGCGTCGACCGTCCTGCTGCGTGGTGGTGTCGAGATCAGAGCGTCGTGTAACCATGTGCACGAGTGCGCATCCCTTTTTAGAGCCGGAGAGAGGAGATGAGCATTTGTCAGCGAGACGTCGAAGACTCGGCCATGCCGGTGGCTTGCGTAGAACCCGTTGTCCATGTGTTGGAGCAGGAGTAGCGATGGCTTGCCACGATCTCCAGCGCCCGACGCATTTTGAACTCAAATGTATCCGTTTCGGTTCGGTTGCGTCAGGCCACAGACACTAAATCAGTTAAATATGAACGAGTGTATGTTTGGGTCGGGCTGCCCGAGCTGGCTGACGTAAATATATTTGTTCCAAACTTTTTTTTGATAAAAAAGTTAATTTACATTGGGACCAAAAAGGAAAAATAACATAAATAAAAAGTAATACCCTAACTAATTATGGTTCGCGCCATGGCCGCCTACTCGTCATCGCCGAGGTTGATGAAGACCGTCGGCTCCCATGGCTAGAGCCAGGATGGTGCCGAAGGTAGGAGGTCCAGCAGCCGACGCTGGTGAGGTAGGAGCCAGTGGCGCATGGCTGGTGCGGGTGGAGGTGGCGGCGCGCCACGCGCAGGGTTGAACGGTGGTGTCATCGGCTTGCCCTGCCCCAGTACGGACCCCCGCAGGATGATAGATCTGGTGGCTGCAGTCTTAGTTGACAATAGGCGGAGCGGGCTGGCCCTCGTCGCCGCCATCGCCATTGTCGAAGAGGTCGATGCCTATCTCGCAGTTGAAGAAGACCACTTCGCCGAGGTAACCCGTCCGCCGCCCCGGGTCGAATTCCCACATATTAATGAGTCCAAGCTGGAATTGTCTAGCGCGTATGCTGGGTTCTCCCGCGCGCGGATCAGGAGGGAGGATGAACTAGCGACAACGGAGTTGACATCCGGCTAGGACAGCGGGCCCCCCTTCTCGCACAGCCGACGGGCTTCATCAGAAACGACATAGCGGCGGTATCTCTCCTTCGTCCGACCACCGCGCGAGGAGCCAGCCTTGTGGTCGTTCTTCGACTTCCGGAATGGCTAAGATTTTCCCATGGCGGTTGTTGGTTTGCAGGCGAGGGCCGGGGAGAATGGAGATGGCAATGGCGTGGACGCTCGGTTTAAAAAGCCAAGGCCCTGGTCTTTCCATCAATGAGAATAGGTAGCCGCGTACTGATCCATTTGCATCAGACTACTAGGCTTTGTTTTGCGGGTATGTCTATGTCTCAGTCAACTTACATTTTCTCAAACTCACTCACCTCAGAAAAGTGTAATTGTAGTTCAAATAATTTGTAACTCGAATCAGTTGCACTTTTCTAGTAGAAATGTGCAATTATACTTTTTAATAGAAAAGTGCAACTCAAATACGTTTTTGTGGGTGACTGAGACTTAACTAATTCTCAGTTGACTGAGACAGAGCAAAACCGTTGTTTTGCCCAAAGTTTGTCCGTGTTAACACAAATGGACCACATCGGTGAGTTTGTGTTGGACGGCTAGAGATGTCCTTACCTGGTAGCCTGGGTACACACGCACGTATGAGCTGATCGAAAGTCTCGTTTCCAAGCCGACGTGTGAGGCGATGCCTTCTCCGCATCAATTCATCACGGAGATGGACGCCAGCCCTGAACTCCAGAAACCAGCCGTAAATGCTGCGTGGCCACGACGCTGGTTTCACATATATGCATGCTTCAGTGGAGAACACGCTCGTATTGGGTCGACGTTGCCCGCTGTTTTCTTCTTCATTTTGGCAGTATATCAGGAAACGGAAACGATGGAGTCGCGCGAGGATGGATCCTGTACGTGGTGACCACCACAAGCAAGTTGTGTTGTGACTTGTGTGGTGGACTGATGGCACGTGCATTCCGCTGAAGGCGATCGGACGTGTCGCGGCCATGGCAGCAGAAGAAGCTGACAACCGCGGCATGGGCCAACCGAACCAGCCTGCAGGCCCACTCCAAATCATTTCCCCAATAATGCGTACCTACAGGCTACAGCTCCCATATGTATGCACCAGACCTGACCCATCTGTTCATCACTTCATCCAGACGAAGCTCATTTCCCCTGGCTTCCACGAACCAAAGCTTGCGAAGATATCCAAAACAGCAAATTAAATTAGTGGTAGGAGAAGCTCGACAGGGGACCATGGCGTTCCATCTAGCAGGAGCAGAGCTGATCTAATCTAACAGTAACATAGATTGCTAATCTGCTTTTGCATGGGTTACTGGCACTTCCAGTCTACTACTACCCGGCAGACTAGTATTCAGTTGCCACCAAACCCTACTGATCGATGCTGCTACTATCAGGCAGAGTAGAGCTCTATTCAGTTGTTACCAAACTCTACCACTAGCCTCATCTACTACATTTCTAATCTAACAGTAAATTACATTGCTAATCTGCTACGCTATGGCACTGCTACCAGCCGGCAGAGCAGTGTTCAGTTGTTACCAAACCCTACCAGCCGGCCTCATCATCGCCGTGGACATTTCTGATAGATGGCGCTGTGAGCGACCCCGCACCAGCGCCCGTGCCCGTGCAGTGACCATTGGCAGCATCTGGGATGGCTGTTCTTTGTCAGCTTCCACCGTTCCAGGGTCACCACAACACCTCCTAGCTGTCGAACGGTGGACGGAAGCAATGGTCGACCTGGGGGATTGTTCCTCCGTACCAAATGGGCAATCAGACGGGCTCCTATTCGTTGCTTTCCTCCTGCTTGCCCATTTCCATTCGTTTCATCATATAACTGTCGATACAGTTTTGTATGCTCTTTTGGTAGCAGCGGATTAGACTTTTGGTCCCTGGAGGTTGAAGCATTTCTCCACGGAGGATACGCATACACGATACAGCAGTTGACTCACTGATCGAATGTCAAGAAGTATATATAATTATATATGCCACAAAGATTTGGTAGCATAAGCAATGTCAACATGTATTTCATAAGAGGGTTCTGGTCAGACCGAGGGACAGGGACTTGCTGGACTTGGCGGTGGGCGGCGTCAGGAGGCTCTACGCTCGGACGCGGTCTGAGTCGACATGAGGACGACATCCCAACCCTGATCATCTACGACGACCTTGAGGCTTGCGAGGGTTCCGGGATGTGTGTTCTGTGTCATGTTATGTACTGCGGGGAGCTGTATGTGTGGGCTTGTCTAAGAACTTTGGTTATCTGTTATGTGTGTGGTGTGGTGTTGTATCGAACCTTATCATGTGTGTGGCTTTATATATAAAGCTGGGCCGGAGGGCCTTCTATTTAAAATTTCATAAGTAAACAACTAGTTCATTTTTTTTAGATAAGAACAACTAGTTCATATGATTTCACATGGGAAAGTGCCGTGCCTATCATTTAACAATCAAAAACGTCATCGTTGCTTCACTTCTTTTTCTCAAGAAATATATAGTGTGTCGCTCCGTTGAGTGATTCCGATGACACAAGGACACAAATCAGCCACACAATCATGCCACGGGCCCATAGGACGACCAATTTGTCATGCGACGGAAGATCTCAAAATGCCATAACAACTTGCAATAGTTCAGTTCATGGCATCAAATGGTGTACTACATCAAATAAAATCTAAAGCACCGACCTTAACAGCCAGAAGATCAGAATGTTGAGAAAGAGAGAATCTAATCTAATCACTCTGCAAATCATCGATGCAATAATGCACAAACACATGGAGGCTGTAAAGTCATGGATGCAAAGAGCTCCTTGTGGACCGGGCGCTCTGGATCATAGATAACACACGGAACCAATGCATATATTAGTGTATAACCTGCAATGGGTAAGAGACTTCCTTCTTGTCAAGTGCAATAGCCTTCCTACACAATCAGAGAGCCCAACACAAGACCGTCGCCCCTATCTAGAAAACTAAATAGGAGTGCCTCACTAATATATTTCTCTCAACATGGAGGCTCCCACCTCATCAAATGTGCTATCTCAGGGAAAATTCTCTTGTTCTATTATGTAGGAGTAATTCTTACGAATCCTCAGTAACCAATAGCTCAGCATTTGTGTAGAGAACAAGTCCGTAAAAGAGCCTTATTGCTGAAACAACTGAACAAGTTCTACTGCAAAGAAAATATTCCTTGGGTACACTTAGTATGGAACATTTATCGTCAGGGTACACCTCACGCTCAATCCATTCGTGGATCTTTTTGGTGGCATGACGTCTTCAGTTTCATTCATGATTATCGAATCATCACTCGACACATCGTTGGCAGCGGAAATACAGTCTTATTTTGGAAGGACTTGTAGCACACAAATGGATTGCTTTGTGATCATTTTCCTAGACTTTTCTCGTTTTCCCTCGACGATGATGTCACAATTGCCGACCTGGAAGCATCTCCAGACTTAAGCTTGAGGTTTGCTCTTTCTTTATCGGCCCAAGTATTTGAGGAGCTTAATCACGTTCAGTTGTACTTGCAGGGGCTAATATTAATCCCCACTGAAAAGCGGATTCTAGGGTTTTCCCTCGGGGAAACTCCATTTGCACAGTGGCCAAGTTCTACAACTTCATTTTTGTTAAACCTCCCATTCATCAAGCACTACAGTTCATCTGGAAATCAAAAGGCTTACCGAAGCTCCATGTGTTTGCTTAGTTGCTCATGAATACCAAGGATCTGATGTGCCGGAAGAATTGGATACTGAATGATGGGCCATCATTTGTTCTATTCTGAAATCAGGTTTTAGAGACAAGGGATCACCTTTTCTTTCAATGTTCGTTCTCAGTCTCTTGTTGAGACTTCGTTGGCATTCACTGAGATAGCTCAGAGCCCATATCTTCCCATTTTGCAGTAGCATGTGGCCTGTTTTCTGGACCTTGTTTTACGGACGTTGCAATATGCGCTACATGGAATATATGCATAGAAAGGAATGACCTGATTTTTAAACAAAGAATTCCCTCTGTTGGGCGATGGAAAGCAAGATTTCAACGTGGTCTTTTGCTACACCAACATCGTGTGAAGCTAGCCATGGTGCAGCTGCTACTAGATTGGATTCTCAATAACTTTACATAACTATATTTTTTCTCTTCCTTGTTCATTCCCCCCCCCCTCCCTCGCAAGCTCCTTGTAACTTTTTACTTGGGTGACTCCTTTTTGGAAATAAATAAAAGAAAATCTACACGGTAGGGGCTTCCCCTACGGCCATGCTTCCAAAAAAAAAGTCCATAAAAGATATCAAAGTGCCACACACAAAATGACGTTAATATAGTTTCCGTACCTATATATGATGATACAAACTGAAGTTTACTTGCATGAAACCCTTCTAGTTCCAATTCCTTAATAAAATTTATATGGCGGGGCACTGTGATAACTGCTAAACATCATGGCTCATATATGCATCACTATCATGCTCATGATGTTTTGTCAGCTCACCATCATTCTTCTCCTGCGAGATGGTGCAAAGGGTTGGCTCATAAATTCGGAGGCCAGTTCTCCTAGGCGCCTGCCAACCAGCACCCTCCTAAAAACAAGCTAGAGTCCAACATCACAATATACTAACTTACAGAGAAAGACACGAGTCCATATTTAAACTAGGTTGTATATAATTATAAATATTTTTATATAGCAATTTAGAATTAACATGAGAGGAGAAGTAGACAATAAAATTGGAGTCCCAATTTATAGGACCTGCATAAATAGGTGATATTTTACAATAAACTTAAATTCTATGTGAAAACTAGAGGTTGGGCTTAAAGGACTTGTATATGCACATTAAAAATAATAAATTTAGTGAATTTGATTTTTTATTAATTTAGAAAAAGTATCCCTAACCAAACAAATATTGAAGTACATTTTATACGTAATTAGAGGCATCATAACAAGTTTTTGTTATAATAAACTTGAATTATATATGAAAACTATGAGTTGTGCTTAAAGGAATTACAAAACACATTTCAAAATACTATATTTGATGTTTTTATTTATTTAGAAAAATACCACATATTCGTAACTAAATAAACAATAAATTACATTTGTGTTTACATGAATTAGTGGTTGAATTAAAATTTTATACATTTTTGTTTTCTTATACCCACTTCATATGAAGTCCATAATAAATTTTGGAAAACCACTTCATATGAGTACTACCGGTTTTATTAATATTGAATACGATGTGATTTGTAGCTGAGAAGAACCAATGTGAATATAACATGGATTATGTCAAATGTATCAACAAGGCTGCGTAAATGTAGCAACACTTGAAGACACCTCATATTCAAGAATTTTCTACTCCCTCCGTCCCAAAATATATTTACATCTATAATATCGAATAGACATATTAAGAAAATTTATTTTATGGTGAATCTATTCATGTTGATTCAGTAATGTAAATGTTTATATATTTGTGTATAAACTTGGTCAAACTTTAAAAAAATGTTGACTTTTGACTAATCCTTAGACGCCTTACATTTTGGGACGGAGGGAGTACTTAATACATATATAATGGACAACCATAAACTCTAAAAACATCTATCACCATATTCGGGACCAAGCTTGTAAAAACACTACCAGACAACCCATCTCCGAAATTAACGTTCCACAAGAGTATGATTTTGTCTTCTTACAATTTCACTTTGCTCAAGTTTAGGAGAAATTTACTTTGAATGTACTGATCTCAATTTTGTGGTAAAATTCACTTCCACATGACATCCAATTGTTTGTGGTCTTGGATGCTTGAATTGTATAACAAAACATTGTGTATCAAAGCTTGACGGAAATGTTGGTTATGTTAGCTAAATTGTAGAAGTTAAAGTACCATTTAAAAGTATCCATCACAAAAAAAATATGTGTAGTAAAATGGAATATAAGAAGTTGAAATGTTTAGTATAAGTAAGTGTGAACTGTTTTATCCAACATGCAATAGAGAGAACATGGAATGTATTGCTGAAAAAAAAGTTTTCACATTCTATCCAATAAGTAGTGTTCCAGTAATTAAACTGTAACGCTACCTTTATTTTTGTTATTGAGAATCTTATTGTTATGGATAATTAATTGATCAATGTTTGTAGTCACATGTGCAGATCTTTTTGCCAAAAAAATTTATTATACATTTTGGACTCGTGATAGAAATTAAATCATCACGAGGATTTGAACTAATATAGAAATGTTGAATTAATAAGTCCTTGTCCATTAGATGACCATGAAGATTCGCAGAACACATGCTCTAGAATATTGATGCCAACATTTGGAATGGTTTGATTGTTCATCCCTATTGATTGTCACGGTAAAACTGTGTGGGTTGGGAATTATCTTTCTTTTCAATCTAAAGGGATGTACATGGAGTGGCGTGGCCGTGCCGGTGGCGTGCGTAGAACCCGGTGTCCATGTGTAGGAGCAGGAGCGAGGTAGAGTGTGGAATGGCGATGATGGAAAGTCTCGTTTCCAGTAGATTTCTGATGTCGATGTGTGAGTACGTCGACGCATTGTCCCATTCATGCATTGATTCATCTCAGCAGCCAGCTATGGACTCCGGAAACCAGCCGTAAATCCTGAGCTGCCACGACGCTGGTTTCACATGCTTCAGTTCAGTGAAGACCACGGTTGCGCTGGATCGACGTAACCTGGAAAATAAAACGATGGGTCATGGGTTCGCCGCGATCCCTGTCCCTGGTGACCACCGCAAGCTAGTTGTGTTGTGTGATGCTACGTGCATGTTTGTTCCGTTGAAGCCGGTCGAACTGTCGAAGGGAAATGTCTCAGCCATGATGTCATGCAGAAGAAGCTCGCAACCGCGGCATGGGCCAAGGCCGGCCAACCGAAGCAGCCCGCGGGCGGGAAGGCCCACTCCAAATCATCTCCCCAATAAGGTGGATCCTATACACCTACCAGGTCGGTTCTTACCAAGCACCGCACACCCAGGTATAGAGCCCGGCTCATTTTCTTTTTTTCATTTTATTTTCATTTTGTGTTTATTCGTTTTTCCTTTTTTGCCTGTTTTTTCTGTTTTCTTTTCTTTTATGTTTTTCCTTTTCTTTTTTTCCTTTTTCAAATTAGTAAAAAAATTAAATTAAATTTTTTTATAAACTTTAAAAATGTTCAAATTTATAATTTGTTGAAATTTTGAAAAATGTTCAAATTAAAAAATTGTTCAAATTTGAAAGTTGTTTAAACTTAAAAAGTGTTCAGATTAAAAATTTGTTCAAACTTAAAATTGTTCAAATTTAATATTATTCAAACTTAATTTTTCAAATTTAAAATTTGTTCAAATTTTTAAAAAGTAAAAAACTTAATAAAATTTTCAAATCAGAAATGCTTGATTTTAAAATTTAAAAGTATTCAGATTTTGATAATTTTCAATTTTCAAAAATATTCAAATTGTAAAAAATTAACAGAAAAAAAAAAGAAAAAAATGTTTATCTGATGCTGTTGGGCCGGGCCCATCAAGCCACTTCGGACCAGCGGTGCACCTTCACTACTTCGTATTAACAATCGGTCGGAACCGTGGGCTGGGCCCAACAACAGTAGGAGGGTGTGGGGCTCCTCGCTCGCCACCGACCAAGTCGGTGTAAAGCACCTCCTCCCAGTAATGCGCCCGTCTGTTCATCCAGCCAAGGCTCCTTTCGCCTGGCTTCCACGAACCAAGCTGGCGAAGAGATGCAGAACAGCTGATTAAATTAGTGGGTAGAAGCTCGAGAAGGGACCGTGGCAATGGAGCAGAGCTGATCTAATATAACAGTACTAGTAAAATAGATTGATAATCTGCTACCATATTGGTTACTACTAGCACTGCAAGTCTGCTACTGTTTGGCAGACTAGTTACCAAACCCGAGCCCCATCATCGCGGTGGACATTTCTGCTGGCTTGTCACTGTGAGCGACCCCGCACCGGCACCCGTGCCCGTGCAGTGACCATTGGCACCATCTGGAGTTGGGCGGTTGTTTTTTGTCAGGTTCCAGGGTCACCACAACGCCTCCTAGCTGTCGAACGGTGGCCGGAAGCAATGGACAATGGTCGACCTGGGGATGGTCCTCCGTACCAAATGGGCAATCAGGCCGGTCGTCGCTTTCTGCTGCTTGCCCGTTTCCATCCGTTTCACCATTTATGCTGCCAGGTAAAACTGTATCTGCCGAGATCCATCGTCGGCTTCTGCTAGCGGCGTGAGGAAGGGGGCGGCGATGTGCGGGGCGAGGATGGTGTGGTTGCGGCTTTCGCCGTCCACCGAATTCTCCTTCGTCATCGTTGGTCAGCGGATGGCGGCGTGGAGGCATGTTCGTCTGCTTCGGGTTTGAAGGTGGTGGTCCTAGGGTTCTTCTTCTGTGAAGATGAAGACCTACCGGATGCTGATCCTTTTCATCTAGCCGGAGTGTTGAGTTTCGGAAGGCTCCGTCGGCGAATGCATCAGCGCATCTTTTGCATGTAGTTTGCTGGATCGGGTGGTATTCGGTCGCGCGCACCCATGCTTTTATTCCGATCGTTTGGTTCTGGAGGGAGCGACGCGAAGCTCTTTTTCTGTGTTAACATCAAATGACTATGGATCCATGATGAAAATCGGAAGGAGAGAATTTCATGAATGTCGGATGGGAGGACTAGCTAAGGGAGGTTCAAGTCTCCGCGTTGTTGAGGGACGCGGTATGAAAATGGAAGCGACAACACATGTGAAGTTCAGAGTCCTACCTTTCAGGGTGAAAACCCAAGATCTGACCTTAACTGGTTGTGACTGGCAATGACCTTGTTTTTTTTTGCGGGTATGGCAATGACCTTGTTGGAGAGATTATTTTGAGAGCGGGGACTATCTTCAGGGTGAAAACCTAAGATCTTTGATCGGGCGACGAAGGTGTTAGAGCATTGTTTCCTTCCTGAAGGCGTCATTTTTGGAGAGTCTCTATTTCAGGTGTTGTCCTGATGGTGGATGTATTGTTGTTGTTAGGCCCGAGATACTGTAGTGGGACTTTTATTTCTTTGTTTTCTTTTCTATATTTTGGATGTGTGCATCCGTAGTGTCATTAGGGTGGCGCGTTGTTGCAGAGGCCGGATGTAATTGGTATCTTTTGATATTAATATATTCCCTTTATCGAAAAAGGTAGAACTGTATACAGTTTTATGCTGTTTTGCTAGGAGCGGTTTAGACTTTTGGTTCCTGGAGGTTGAAACTTTTCTCCATGGAGGATACACATAGACGCATCATTTCATATATTTCAGTCATTAGTCGAATGGGAACAAGTATATGCCGAAAAGATTTGGTGGCATAAGCAATGCCAACATGTATTTCATAGATAAACAACTCGTTCATCATATGATTTCACATGGGACAATGCCGTGCCTGTATCATTTAACAATCAAACACCGGTGTTTCTTTTTATTTCTCGAGGAATATATATGTCACTCAGTTGGGTGATTCCGAGGACATGAGAACAAAAAGAAAACAAGGCAGGCACACAATCATGCCACAGGCGCATAAAACGACCAACTTGTCATGCGTCGGAGGATCTCAAAATGCCATAACTTGCAACAGTTCAGTCCATGGCATCATATGGTGTACTATGGCCCTGTTTGTTTGGGCTGCAGCTTTTGAAAAGCAGCTGTAGCTGTTGAGCTGTGGAAAAGCAGCTGTAGGAAGCAGCTGTGAGAAGCAGTGATTTGATGTTTGGTAGGAGTGCTGTGGATGGCTGCTGTTGCTGGTAAGAAGGATGAAATGTCTGAAATGCCCCTAAATGCTGATGAACTTCTATAAATGCCGATTTGAGACGAATTAGCTAATTCTGAGTGTTTGTAACATAATTGCCATGCTTAAGGATTGAATTATATCGATTTAATTAATGTTAGAAGACTTGTTCGTATTAAATATACAAGACTTCTCCATATAAACCCAAAAGAGCAACAAGTTTGTAACCAAATTACCTCAATTAATTTTTTTTGCTAGAATAATTTTAAATACAATATTAGCAAAATAATTTTGTTGTGTTTGATTAGAAATTATTTTTAGCTTTGGATTTGTTTTACAAATGATTTAAGTTTTCTAGACACAATGTTTGGAATTGATATAGATCGTTTCTTTACATCCATCCACGAAGGATATCGGTATTGTTGGTACCAAATATTGTTGAATTTTGGGTAAATATACCATATACATACACCAACAAATGTGTAGCATATCCATATAGATGTGTCATACACTATTCTAATGTACAGAAAATCAAAAAAAAATCAAAAAAGGAGAGATGGTGGGGCTGCCGGTGCCGGAAATGAACTTGATCCCGGTGAGCTTGCAGTGGCGCCCTGGGCCGAATCCACCGGTACAGAATGAGGCAGGGGGATCGTGAATTGGTCAGCCGAATATCACACAAAATCTGAAGCACCGACCTTAACAGCCAAAAGAGAATGTTGAGAACGAGAGAATCTGATCTAATCACTCTACAAATCATCGATGCAATAATGCACAAACACATGAATGCTGTAAAGTATCTCCAACGGGCGACGCGACGCAAACAGAAGCTGCGCGACCGTTTGCGTTCGCGCGGATGAAAAATGAATGCACCCTGCTCCAGCAGGGCGACGCATAGTGTTCGGACCATCCGCGGAGACGCAAACGCAACGCAAATATGCGGCACGTTTGCGTCTCCGCGGGCGCTGCGCCGAGCGTTCCGCTCGCTTCTCCCATGGGCCCCGCCTGGCAACGATCCTGGCGAGCTGGCGCGAATATAAGCACAACAACTGCAGGGGAGGGCAACCGCCGGAGTGGCAACCGCGTCGATCGACGCGCGAACCGCTGGAATGGAGCGCCGAACCACCGCGGAAGAGCAACCGCATCCTTTTTCGTTATACACGCCGCCATTAATCCCCGCTCAATAAGACTCGTGCATCTGCGCTAAGGATCTCCAACCGGCCTGCCATTCCTCTCAAACCATGAGCAGCCTATCGTTGTCATCGGACACCGATAGTGAGGGAAAGCCGCCGGGATGGCGGCATTGGTGGGATAGAGCTGCCATGCCGAGCAGCTCTAGCTCCCCGCCGACAGACGACGGGGAGGAGGAGGGGGATGCTGTCGCGAACGACGGGCAGGATGAGGAGGGGAAGGCCGTCGTCGAGGAGGGGGGTGCCGTTGGCCATGATGGCCAGGACGAGGAGGAGGAGAAGGACGAAGATGAAGATGCAAGGTGGGCACGACTGGAGGCGGAGGCAACAAGGATGGAGGCAAGCGTGAGGACGCAGGCGCAGGCGGAGGCGCATCATCCATTCACGGATGACGACGAAGACCCCAATGACCACTCATCGGAGGGGGACTCACGCTCGTCGGACGCGTCGACCGCCAGTACCTCTTCGCAGGAGGTGACGAGCATGAAGCGCCTCCGTGAGGATGACAAGGCGGGGCCTTCAAAGAAGAAGTAGCTAGTTTAAAAGTTTTAACTTATTTTTTCGCAATTTGTATGTTTAATTTGTTTGAGCATGTTGCACTAATTTCAAAATATCGATTCTAACTAGAAATGTGAACATCTCAATCGTGTCTACCATAGAAATCTATGATATCAAGCGGCATTCTAGAGGAATAGAAAAATTTCTTCCTATTGCTCTTCACATTTAGAGGAATAGAAAAATCTCACATGTCGGTCTCACCAGATAAAATGTGTCGGGCTGCTAGATAGCCCCCGACGCAAACAGACAATCACCATTTCGGCGTCCGCGGGCCGACGCAAACAGACGCGCTTGGACAATTTAGACGTCTGAAATGCGTAGGCCAGTTGAAGATGCTCTAAAGTCATGGGCTAGCAAGCAAGGGAATATAAGATATCCCAAAGGGGGCAGTCCCATTGACAACAAAATAAAAGTACGTGCACGAAATCTTGATCTCAGAATTTACTTGGGTAAGGGGTTTTATTTACGGGAAAATATCCACATCAACTGATCGACCGGTCACCTCCCTCCCGGCAGTAGTGTCGCCGCTTCCTCTCCATAAAGTTCATTTTCTCCTACTCCACAAACATGTCATTTCTCTTCCTCCAATGCATCATCTTTGCATAAACCCTAAACCCTAGAATCCCCCACCTTTACCTCTCCTCTCTTGTGTTCTCCTGTGTCTATCCAGATTGGAGCTGCCGCGAACCTTCACGGTGCTATTGCCATCCGACGAGGTCGGTTGAGTTTGTGTCGAGTATTTCTACGAGTTGGGTTACGTTAGGTGTGAATATGTACAATTCATGTTACTCCTAGTCATGTTACTCCTGACGAGTTCCCTAATGGTTGTCCAACCGTTGGTCGGCAATCAAGCCCGACCGACTAGCGGTTGCCAACTTGGACGGTCTCGGCGCTAGCGAAAATCCGAGCACCTAAATTTAGCCCAAGCCAGCAACTCCCTCGAAAAATTTCGCCCACAGCCGCGGTGAGTCCTTAAGGCATCTAGATCCAGCGGGCCGACACAAACGGACGCCAAAAGTGACCGCGTGCGATCGTTTGCGTCGGACCACGGACACCAAATCAGCTATATAGGGCCATGGTGACCGTTTGCGTGGGTTGTATCCCTAGTGACCCGATGCATTTTTTCCCCGATAGCGTCAAGCTCGGTAATGGCGGTTTAACATCCCGTCCAGGCCTGCCGCCGGCGATTACCGGTTCCCGCGTGAGGGCAGTGGTTACCGGAGAGACCAATAGATTGGCGCATTTTGCCGCAATCTTTTGCGCGAAGGAAACTACTTCCACGCGATCGGCGTTTCCCGCCCCGCCGTGGCTATATATGGTTGACGCTGGCGGGCGAGAAGCGAACACCTCAACTTAACCCTAGAAATCATCCATGGTCGAGCACGACAGCACCTGGGCTCGCCTTGTTGATATGGTCCACGGTGTCTACCAGGATGATCCGGACCTTGGCACCCTCCATGCGATGGAGGCGTTCGCAGCCGAGCAGACGGTTGCGTACGGCCACCAGGCCGAGCAGCTCGAGGCGGAGGGCTGGTTGCGGTGGTGGAAGGGTGAAAGATCGAGATGTCGCCTAGAGGGGAGGGGGGTGAATAGGCAATTACAAACTCTTTCGGATTTGTCTTGTAAAAATGCGGAATTAAACTATTGTTTAGTTTACAAGCACAAACCCTAGATATGCTAAGCTCAACTAAGTATAACAATAACAACTAGAGCTAAGCAAGATAGGCACAAGGTATATGTAGCACAAGTGATAGCAAGATATATATATACTTCAAGCACGATGGCTATCACAAGGAAAGAAAGCTCGGGTATAGAAATAACTGTAGGACAACGTAGCATAGAAAACAAAAATTTTCCTACGGCGAACACGCAATCCAAGCCAAGATGCAATCTAGAAGACGGTAGCAACGAGGGGATTGTCGAGACTCACCCTTGAAGAGATTCCAAAGCCTACAAGAGGAGGCTCTTGTTGCTGCGGTAGACGTTCACTTGCCGCTTGCAGCGCGTAGAAGATCTTGATCACGATCGGTTCCGGCGCCACGAACGGGCAGCACCTCCGTACTCGGTCACACGTTCGGTTGTTGATGAAGACGACGTCCACCTCCCCGTTCCAGCGGGCAGCGGAAGTAGTAGCTCCTCTTGAATCCGACAGCACGACGGCGTGGTGTCGGTGGCGGTGTAGAAGTCGGCGGAGCTTCGCTAAGCTATGCGGGCAATATGAAGTGGAGGAGCAAAGCTAGGGTTTGGGAGGGGTGGCCGGCCACTCTATGGGGCGGCCAGCTTGTGGTCTTGGGTGGCCGGCCCCCTCCTTGGCCCTTGTTTATATAGGTGGATCCCAAGTGTTGGTGTCCAAGTCTTCGAATAAGACCCGAAACCAAAACCTTCCATATGGTGGGAAACTTTCCTCCCACTAGAGGTGGGAATTCCACCTTCCATGGGGGGTGGCCGGCCCCCTAAGGGAGTCCACTTGGGACTCCTCCCCACTAGGGTTGGCCGGCCATGGAGGTGGAGTCCCATGTGGACTCCACCTTCCTTGGTGGTTTCTTCCGGACTTTTCTAGAACCTTCTAGAACCTTCCATAGAACCTTCCGCATCATTTTATTCACATAAAATGACATCCTATATATGAATCTTATTCTCCGGACCATTCGGAACTCCTCGTGATGTCCGGGATCCCATCCGGGACTCCGAACAAATATTCCAACTTCATTCCATATTCAAGTACTACCATTTCAACATCCAACTTTAAGTGTGTCACCCTACGGTTCGTGAACTATGCGGACATGGTTGAGTACTCACTCCGACCAATAACCAATAGCGGGATCTGGAGATCCATAATGGCTCCCACATATTCAACGATGACTTTAGTGATCGAATGAACCATACACATACGATACCAATTCCCTTTGTCACGCGATATTTTACTTGTCCGAGGTTCGATCATCGGTATCACACTATACCTTGTTCAACCTCGTCTCTGACAAGTACTCTTTACTCGTACCGTGGTATGTGGTCTCTTATGAACTTATTCATATGCTTGCAAGACATTAGACGACATTCCACCGAGAGGGCCCAGAGTATATCTATCCGTCATCGGGATGGACAAATCCCACTCCATATGCCTCAACTCATACTTTCCGGATACTTAATCCCACCTTTATAACCACCCATTTACGCAGTGGCGTTTGATGTAATCAAAGTACCTTTCCGGTATAAGTGATTTACATGATCTCATGGTCATAAGGACTAGGTAACTATGTATTGAAAGCTTATAGCAAATAACTTAATGACGTGATCTTATGCTACGCTTAATTGGGTGTGTCCATTACATCATTCATACAATGATATAACCTTGTTATTAATAACATCCAATGTTCATGATTATGAAACTAATCATCCATTAATCAACAAGCTAGTTAAGAGGCTTACTAGGGACTCTTTGTTTGTTTACATATCACACATGTATCAATGTTTCGGTTAATACAATTATAGCATGGTATATAAACTTTTATCATAAACATAAAGATATATAATAACCACTTTTATTATTGCCTCTTGGGCATATCTCCAACAGTCTCCCACTTGCACTAGAGTCAATAATCTAGATTATATTGTAATATACCTAACACCCATGGCATTCTGGTGTTGGTCATGCTTTGCCCTAGGGAGAGCTTTAGTCAACGGATCTGCTACATTCGGATCAGTGTGTACTTTGCAAATCTTTACTTCTCCATCTTCGATGTACTCGCGAATCGAGTGGTAACGCAGCTTGATATGCTTCAGCCTCTTGTGTGACCTTGGCTCTTGTGCATTGGCGATGGCACCCATGTTATCACAGTAGATGACAAATGGGTCCAATGCACTAGGAACCACACCGAGCTCTACAATGAACCTCTTCATCCATACCGCTTCGATGAAGCCTCTGAAGCCGCTATGTACTCCGATTCTGTTGAGGATTTCGCCACCGTGCACTGCTTCGAGCTTGCCCACTTACTGCAGCACCATTCAATATAAACACGTACCCAGATTGTGACTTAGAGTCATCAGGATCGTGTTCCAACTTGCATCGGTGTAACTTGTTACAACGAGCTCTTGGTCACCTCCATAACAAAGAAACATATCCTTAGTTCTTTTCAAGTACTTCGGATATTCTTGACCGCTGTCCAGTGTTCCATTCCTGGATCACTTTGATATCTGCTAGTTAAACTAACAGCATGTGCTATATCCGGTCTTGTACATAGCATGGCATACATGATAGAGCCTACTGCCGAGGCATAGGGGATCTGACTCATCCTTTCTCTTTCTTCTGCCGTAGCCGGTCCTTGAATCTTACTCAAGACCTTGCCTGGTAACATAGGTAAGAATCCTTTCTTACTTTCGTCCATTCTAAACTTCTTCAGAATCTTGTCCAGGTATGTACTCTGTGATAGCCCTATTAGACGTCTTGATCTATCTCTATAAATCTTGATGCCTAATATGTATGATGCTTCACCAAGGTCTTTCATTGAAAAACTATTATTCAAATAACCCTTTACCCTGCTTAATAGTTCTATATCATTCCCAATCAATAATATGTCATCTACATATAATATTAGGAATGCTACAGAGCTCCCACTCACTTTCTTGTAAATACAGGCCTCTCCATGACACTGTATAAACCCGAAGTCTTTGATTACCTTATCAAAGCGTCGGTTCCAACTTCTCGATGCTTGCTTCAGTCCATAGATTGAACGCTGAAGTTTGCATACTTTGTCAGCATTTTTAGGATCGACAAAACCTTTGGGTTGTACCATATACAACTCTTCCTCAATGTCTCCATTAAGGAACGCCGTTTTGACATCCATCTGCCAAATCTCATAATCGAAAAATGCAGCTATTGCTAACAAAATCCTCACAGATTTTAGCTTCGCTACAGGTGAGAAAGTCTCATCGTAGTCAACACCTTGAATTTGTCGGAAACCCTTTGCGACAAGTCGAGCTTTATAGACAGTAATATTACCATCAGCATCTGTTTTTCTTTTGAAGATCCATTTATTCTCGACAGCCTTGCGGCTATCAGGTAAGTCTACCAAAGTCCATACTTTGTTATCATACATGGATCCCATTTCGGATTTCATGGCTTCTTGCCATTTGTTGGAATCTGGGCTCATCATCGCTTCTTCATACGTCGCAGGGTCCTCATCATTGTTATCCACAATCATGACATTTAGACAAGGATCATACCAATCTGGAGTGGCACGATCCCTTGTCGAGGTTCAGTAGCTGTCTCATTTGAAGTTTCATGATCATTATCATTAGCTTCCTCTGTTGCCGGTGTAGGTGGGAACATTTTCCGGTACTGCGCTACTCTGATCAACGAGTAGAGATTCTTCAATCTCATCGAGTTCTACTTTTCTTCCAGTCACTTCTTTAGTGAGAAATTCTTTCTCAAGAAAGGTTCCGTTCTTAGCAACAAAGATCTTGCCTTCGGATCTGTGATAGAAAGTGTACCCTATAGTTTCCTTAGGGTATCCTATGAGACGCATTTCTCCGCTTTGGGTTCTAGCTTGTCCGGTTGTAACTTTTTTTACATAGGCTTCGCAACCCCAAACTTTTAGGAACGACAGCTTAGGTTTCTTATTAAACCATAATTCATACGGCGTCGTTTCAACGGATTTTGATGGTGCTCTATTTAAAGTGAATGCGGTGTCTCTAATGCATAACTCCAAAATGATAACGGCAAATCAGTAAGAGACATCATAGAACGAACCATATCTAAGAGAGTTCGATTACGACGTTCGGACACACCGTTTCGTTGTGGTGTTCCTGGTGTCAATTGTGAAAGTATTCCGCATTTCTTTAAATGCATGCTAAACTCATAACTCAGATATTCACCTCCGCGATCAGATCGTAGAAATTTAATCTTCTTGTTACGTTGATTTTCTACTTCACTTTGGAATTCCTTAAACTTCTCGAAAGTTTCGGATTTATGTTTCATTAAATAGATATACCCATATCTACTCAAATCATCTGTGAAGGTTAGAACATAACGATAACCACCGCGCGATGCTACACTCATTGGTCCACATACATCTGTGTGTATGATTTCCAATAAGTCAGTAGCTCGCTCCATCATACCCGAGAATGGAGTCTTAGTCATTTTTCCCATCAGACATGCTTCGCATCTATCAAGTGACTCAAAGTCAAGTGATTCAAGTAATCCATCAGTATGGAGTTTCTTCATGCGTTTCACTCCAATATGACCAAGACGACAGTGCCACATATAAGTAGAATTATCATTCAATTTAATTCGCTTAGCATCAATGTTATGTATATGCGTATTACTACTATCGAGATCTAACAGAAATAAGCCATTCTTTTGTGGTGCTCGACCATAAAAGATATTATTCATAAAAATAGAACAACCATTATTCTCAGACTTGAATGAATAACCGTCTTGCATTAAACAAGATCCGATATAATGTTCATGCTCAACGCGGGTACATAATAACAATTATTTAGGCTTAAAACTAATCCCGAAGGTAGATGTAGAGGAAGTGTCCCGATTGCGATCACATTGACCTTGGATCCGTTTCCAACGCGCATCGTCACTTCATCTTTCAGCAGTTGTCGTTTATTCTTTAGTTCTGTTTCGAGTTACAAATATGAGCAACCGAACCAGTATCAAATACCCAGGTACTAGAACGAGAACTAGTGAGATAAACATCTATAACATGTATATCAGATATACCTTCTTTCTTCTTCTTGACAAGGCCGCTCTTCGGATCTGCCAAATACTTGGAGCAATTACGCTTCCAGTGTCCCTTCTCCTTGCGATATAGCACTCAGCATCAGGCTTAGGGCCAGACTTAGGTTTCACAGGAGGCGTGGCAGCTTTCTTGCCACTCTTCTTGTTCTTGCCTTTAGACTTGCCCTGTTTCTTGGAGCTGGTGGTCTTGTTGACCATCAACACTTGGTGCTCTTTCTTGATCTCAATCTCAGCAGCTTTTAGCATGCCAAAGAGTTCAGGAAACTCCTTGTTCATGTTCCGCATATTGTAGTTCATCACAAAGTTCTTGTAACTTGGTGGCGGTGATTGAAGGACACGATTAATCCCCAGTCTGTTAGGAATCACTATTCCCAAGTCACTGAGTTTCTTCGCATGCCGGTCATAACGAGCATGTGCTCACTGATGGAGCTGCCTTCTTCCATCATACAGCTGAAAAAGTGTTTCGATGCTTCATAGCATTCCACGGCCGCATGAGTCTCAAAAATAGTCTTCAACTCTTTTATCAACTCATGAGGATCGTGGTGCTCAAAACGTTTTTGAAGATCGGATTCCGGACTGCATAAGATGGCACACCGAACTTGAGAGTACCGAGTTTTCCGAGTCATGTAAACATTCTTTACTTCATCGGTTTCAGTTTCTGCGGGAGGGTCACCTAGCGGTGCATCAAGCACATATTGCAGATTTCCGCCATTGAGGAAGATCCTCACATGACGGAACCAGTCGGTGAAGTTGCTACCGTTGCTCTTAAGCTTTTCTTTCTCTAGGAACTGGTTAAAATTGATTGAGGACGCCATATCTACAACATATTTGCAATAGTTTAGACTAAGTTTATGACAAATTTAGTTCAAATTTTAATTCTACATAATTAAAAATCTAGGTGAACTCCCACTCAAAACAATATCCCTCGCATTGTCTTAGTGATCACACGAACCAAATCCATCACACCTATGCCCGATCATCACGAGACAAGATGTAATTTCAATGGCGAACACTCAAAATGTTCATCATATCAATCATATGATTCATGCTCTACCTTTCGGTATCACGTGTTCCGAGACCATGTCTTTACATGCTAGGCTCGTCAAGGCCACCTTAGTATCCGCATGTGCAAACTGTCTTGCACCCGTCATATGTACTTATCGAATCTATCACACCCGATCATCACGAGATGCTTCGAACGATAAGACTTGATAACGGTGCTACTAAGGATGAACACTTTATTATCTTGAGATTTTAGTGAGAGGGATCATCTTATAATGCTACCGTCGCGATCTAAGCAAAATAAGATGCATAAAGGATTAACATCACATGCGATTCATATGTGATATGATATGGCCCTTTCGTCTTTGCGCCTTTGATCTTCATCTCCAAAGCACGGACATGATCTCCATCATCAACGGGCATGATCTCCATCATCGTCGGCGAAGCACCAAGGTCAATGGCGCCATCTTCATGATCGTCCTCCATGTAGCAACTATTACAACTACTTTGAAATACTACTCAACATGAAATTTAAAGACAACCATAAGGCTCCTGCCGGTTGCCACAATACAATAATGATCATCTCATACATATTCATCATCACATTATGGCCATATCACATCACCAAAACCTGCAAAAACAAGTTAGACGTTCTCTAATTTGGTTTGCATATTTTACGTGGTTTAGGGTTTTCGAGCAAGATCCAATCTACCTACGAACATGAACCACAACGGTGATACTAGTGTTGTCAATAGAAGAGTAAATTGAATCTTCACTATAGTAGGAGAGACAGACACCCGCAAAGCCACTTATGCAATACAAGTTGCATGTCAAGCGTGGAGCAAATCTCATGAACGCGGTCATGTAAAGTTAGCCCGAGCCGCTTCATCCCACTATGCCACAAAGATGCAAAGTACTCAACTAAAGATAACAAGAGCATCAACGCCCACAAACCATTGTGTTCTACTCGTGCAACCATCTATGCATAGACACGGCTCTGATACCACTGTAGGACAACGTAGCATAGAAAACAAAAATTTTCCTACGGCGAACACGCAATCCAAGCCAAGATGCAATCTAGAAGACGGTAGCAACGAGGGGATTGTCGAGACTCACCCTTGAAGAGATTCCAAAGCCTACAAGAGGAGGCTCTTGTTGCTGCGGTAGACGTTCACTTGCCGCTTGCAAAAGCGCGTAGAAGATCTTGATCACGATCGGTTCCGGCGCCACGAACGGGCGGCACCTCCGTACTCGGTCACACGTTCGGTTGTTGATGAAGACGACGTCCACCTCCCCGTTCCAGCGGGCAGCGGAAGTAGTAGCTCCTCTTGAATCCGACAGCACGACGGCGTGGTGTCGGTGGCGGTGTAGAAGTCCGGCGGAGCTTCGCTAAGCTATGCGGGCAATATGAAGTGGAGGAGCAAAGCTAGGGTTTGGGAGGGGTGGCCGGCCACTCTATGGGGGGCGGCCAGCTTGTGGTCTTGGGGTGGCCGGCCCCCTCCCTTGGCCCTTGTTTATATAGGTGGATCCCAAGTGTTGGTGTCCAAGTCTTCGAATAAGACCCGAAACCAAAACCTTCCATATGGTGGGAAACTTTCCCTCCCACTAGAGGTGGGAATTCCACCTTCCATGGGGGGGGTGGCCGGCCCCCTAAGGGGAGTCCACTTGGGACTCCTCCCCCACTAGGGTTGGCCGGCCATGGAGGTGGAGTCCCATGTGGACTCCACCTTCCTTGGTGGTTTCTTCCGGACTTTTCTAGAACCTTCTAGAACCTTCCATAGAACCTTCCGCATCATTTTATTCACATAAAATGACATCCTATATATGAATCTTATTCTCCGGACCATTCCGGAACTCCTCGTGATGTCCGGGATCCCATCCGGGACTCCGAACAAATATTCCAACTTCATTCCATATTCAAGTACTACCATTTCAACATCCAACTTTAAGTGTGTCACCCTACGGTTCGTGAACTATGCGGACATGGTTGAGTACTCACTCCGACCAATAACCAATAGCGGGATCGGAGATCCATAATGGCTCCCACATATTCAACGATGACTTTAGTGATCGAATGAACCATACACATACGATACCAATTCCCTTTGTCACGCGATATTTTACTTGTCCGAGGTTCGATCATCGGTATCACACTATACCTTGTTCAACCTCGTCTCCTGACAAGTACTCTTTACTCGTACCGTGGTATGTGGTCTCTTATGAACTTATTCATATGCTTGCAAGACATTAGACGACATTCCACCGAGAGGGCCCAGAGTATATCTATCCGTCATCGGGATGGACAAATCCCACTGTTGATCCATATGCCTCAACTCATACTTTCCGGATACTTAATCCCACCTTTATAACCACCCATTTACGCAGTGGCGTTTGATGTAATCAAAGTACCTTTCCGGTATAAGTGATTTACATGATCTCATGGTCATAAGGACTAGGTAACTATGTATTGAAAGCTTATAGCAAATAACTTAATGACGTGATCTTATGCTACGCTTAATTGGGTGTGTCCATTACATCATTCATACAATGATATAACCTTGTTATTAATAACATCCAATGTTCATGATTATGAAACTAATCATCCATTAATCAACAAGCTAGTTAAGAGGCTTACTAGGGACTCTTTGTTTGTTTACATATCACACATGTATCAATGTTTCAGTTAATACAATTATAGCATGGTATATAAACTTTTATCATAAACATAAAGATATATAATAACCACTTTTATTATTGCCTCTTGGGCATATCTCCAACAATAACCGAGGCACGCGGAGACGAGGATGTATTCCCGTGTTCCCTTGCTTTGCAACAAGGTACGTCACGTTTGGAGGAGTGGAGGTCCCACCCCGCGCCACGAAGGCTCACCCTATTCTCCGAACCACACCCACGAAGGATAATGGCCCTTTCCTTATGGTTAGCTTTTCCTCCGCTCCGGAGATGGCAAGCTCCACGAAGGAGAAGCCCGGGCCTCTTCACAATCTTCTTGAAGAGATCACCGGAGCACCAACCGCCAAGCCAACTAGGAGGTTTCCCTCCAAGAGTAACAAGCTCACGGTCTCTCACTCGAACTAATCGTGGTGGAGAGCTCAACACTATGCAATGATGCAAAGCAAGAACACTAGAGGTGTTCAAGTCCTTCACTCTCAAATCCCACCCAAACAACAAATGCTAGGATGAGATTGGAGAGGAAGAACAATGGGAAAGTCAACAAAAGACTCCAAGATCTAGATCCCAAGAGTTCCCCTCACTTAGAGGAGAAATGGATTGGTGGAAGTGTAGATCTAGATCTCCTCTCTTAGATTCCTCAAGAATGAGCAAGAATCATGGGGGGGAATCAAGAGAGAGAGCAAGTTTTTCAAAGGCAACAATGGAGGAGAGAGAATGAAAGAACTGAAGTTCGGAAGGTGCAAAAGGGCTATTTATAGCCCAAGAGCAAATATAACCGTTGAAAAGTTTGAGTGTCGGAGCTTACCACCACGCTGGCGCTGGCGTCGGCCGGACCAGGGACCGGAACTCCTTCACGGCAGCTTGAGCTGGTTAGATGTTGAGCCGGGCTCCGCGGGCCGGCCGGTTGCCGACCGGGCGGCAGCCGGTCAGTTGCCGAGGCGCGCCCGGTTGGCGACAGTTGCCGGACTGCGCGCGGACTGGCGGTTGGGAGGCGGTCAAACCGGGCGAGAAGACCGCAGGAAAAACATGTTTTACTAAAACTGTGATAACTTTTGTGTCCGGACCCCGATTGACATGAAACCAATTTTGTTGGAAAGATAACGACGAATAGAACCCCAAAAAAAAACGGTGAAGATGTTTTTAGAGACTCCTCACAGGATATTTTTAGATGTTTTTAGAGAGGGAGTCTCACCGTCAAGAAACGGTGAAGACGTCCAAACTCGAAAACGCAATAGAAGATGCATGCGGATTCCGTTTTCGATGAACTTGGGCTTGTTGTAAAGCTAGCAACAAGCTTAAGAACTTCTCACAGAGAAACACCAAGAAGCAATAGAGATATGCAAAATATGCAAAGGATTGAGCTCCCTAAGACGATGTGATCAAGTTACCCAACCGAAAGCCCCTCTTAATAGTGCGGCTATCTATCCTATAATCCGGTCTCCCATCAACCACCTTGAGACCGGTAAAGGAAAACCTATCAAGGTCATACCTTTGCCTTGCGCATCCCGCTTGATCTTGATGATAACTCTTCAAGCTCTACACAAGCCGGAATGCCTCACTTGATCAATGTTGCTTCGTGAAGACTCACAAATACTCCCCATACACTATGATGAGAAAGCTCCATTGATGCACATCTTCACATGTCCATTATCACCAAATGGACGACAAGCTTCAAGCATGTGATCCACTCAAGATGCTCATCTTGAACTTGCCCAACTCAACCTTGTATCTTCAAACCGATGATCTTGATGCCAATACACAAGGTATATCTTTATCTTTATGGCATCCATACTTGAATCCAACATATGGAGTACAAGTAGTACCTATGGAATATTCCTTCATATAAACTCAATGAAAACATTAGTCCATAGGGGTTGTCATTAATTACCAAAACCACACATAGGGGCAATATACCCTTACAGCTTTGTTCGCCCTGACGCTACAGCGCCAGCGGCGACCATGGCCAACCTCTAGGCAGAGCTCGCGGCGACGAGGGCGGTGATAGCGATAGCTCCTCCGCTACCACGGGCCCCGCTCGTGAACGCCGTCATCCACGACGTCGACACGAGGAGACGACGACATCGACTTCCTCCCCTACGGTGACAAGAAGGGCGAGGGTGTGAGCGCCGAGTAGCGGGCGCTGGTCGTGTCGTTCGAGAACCTCCCTCGGGACGCCGATCGTCATCAGGCTTTCGTGATAGAGGCGCAAGCTCGCGGCGATGCATTTGCCATGAGGCGAGAGTACGTGCGCTCTGACCTTGCGGCGGTCGCGTGGAGGGGGCGGAAGCACACGCGGATCAACCGGGAGAACCACGAGCTGGAGGAGACCATCGCTGCAGGAGACGAAGCGATGTCGGCAGCGGCAAGCGTGTAGCGGAGATGACGTGTGTGGAGGCGGCGGGCGAGCTGGCGCATGTGGAGTCTAGCATTTATGTTTCAGGATTCAAATACTCACTAGGCATTGTGCTTGCTTGTATTCGTATTTTTTACATTTTTTTCTTTCAGAATTACTCGGTTCTAAGAAAACTACAGTTCAAATGGGCCCACCTATGTCGTGCTATACTGGGTCTTATTCTAGCAGCCCACGGTCCAGACCGGCTTGAAACGTTCCCATTTCTTATTGTCGTTCCATCGATTCCCAACCGGGCAAACGGGCAAACCCCCGCTACCTCCGCCGCTCCTCACCGGCGACATTGGCGGCGACCGTACAGATCACGTGGCATCCGCCCGCGGCCCTAAGGGGATCCAGCGGGCGCGACGCAAACGTGTCCGCCGTGACCGAAAATGCATCGTGCACCACCTCCAGTGGCGCGACGCAAAGTGACTGGGCCGTCTGCAGAGACGCAAATCTAGCTCAAATATGCGTCAGGTTTGCGTCTGCGCGGACGCGCAAAGTGTCCGCTCGGTCCTCGCACGGGCCCGCCTGGCAACACAAGCTTCGTCTTCGGGCATTACTTCGCGGCGCGCTGCAGCCTTCGCAGGGCCGCGTTAATGGCGTGCCTCGGCTTCCGCGAGCGTGCGCAGAGTAGACGTTGCACTGGCAGGCCATTGAAGGCGATATGGCGTCGGAGCCTTTTAAATGGACGCTGCCGGCGTCCATTTTGACGACCAAACCATTGCCAAATCCCACAGTATCCACCCCACCGACGCCATGGGAAAGAAATGCTGGCCGTTCCGCAAGACGAAGAACGACCAGGAGGCAAGCGGCTCGCGTTCCGGCAAGAAGGCAAGGGTCGGCGGTACGTCCGCGTTGAGCTCGCGCGGCAGCTATGGAAAGCCGGCAGCTGTGCCATGGCCGGACGCGAACTTGCCGGGGCTGGTACCTGAACGCGGCGCGTGCCGGTCCCCCCGTGCCGCGAGGGCCGAGAGCGGCGGGACGGGTGCGCGCCGCCGAGCGATCTTGCCGCCGGATCTGCGGGAGGATCAGGCGTACGCGCTGAACTCCTACAACTGGATTTCATTCGGGACGTGGGAGTTCGACGCGCGCCGCCGCGCTGGCTACCTCGGCGACGTGGACTTCTTCGACCGAGAGATCGCCGCAGAAGAAGAAGAGAACGACGAGGAGGACGCGGACGACGAGAGGACGCGGACGAGGACGTCGACATGGTCGACTACGACCACGACGACGGCGGGCCGGCGTGGGACCCAGCCGCCGGACCTTTCCGAGGATGAGGCCATTGCCATGGCACTGGCCAACAGCGCGCAGGACGAGCTCAACGAGCTCGCTTTGTGGGAGGGACTCGCAATCCAGCTGCGGGAGTCAGCGCTCGCGCAGGGGAGGCCGGCTACGCCGACGCGTTCCAACGACCGCGCTCCGCCTGCTGCTCCGGCGTGGGATCCCTGGCCACAGCCCCCGCCCATGCGCGGTACCTCCTCCACCACCGGCGCACGAGCTTCCATGGCCGCGAGTTCATTAACCTCGTGACGACGACCAGTAGGCAGCAGCAACTTTTAGCACGCCTTTATGGCTTTTTTATGTTTTTTTATAACGTAAATTATTGTTGCATGAATGAAAAAAAAAATTATGCGTCGCGCCGCAACCCTCGACGCAAACGAACGCTCGGACGATTTCGACCATTTCGGCCGACGCAAACGGACACGACGCGTCTGTTTCGACGTCCGAAATGCGTCGCGCCGATGGAGTTTCTCCGTTGGTAGTCGAGATTGGCGTATATTTGACGGTTCTACTTGTCCGGCTCGCACAGAAAAATATATTCTTCTTAGATGGTGGTGCTTCTGCTTCTAGTACCATTTCAGAGCCCTAATCGGAAGCAAGGCTGTCATAGATCAACATCGTGCTAGCAAGTATTACCTGGTACTGGTAGAATCTGTACATCTATATTTGCTTGAATGGTTGAAGAGAATAGAGTTCCCTAGGTTTCTGTATTCGCCGGCCGAGTCTAAGTAGTTTTCTATTTCTAAGAAATTTAGGAACAAACTTATAATTTTTTGAGGGAACAGCGATTAACATTTTGATAGCTTGACGTCTTTTTTCTGTTTGAACATATCTACATGTTTCGCTGATATCTTTGTACTCCTTCCGCCCCATGAAACTTTTATTAACTTTGTCCAAATTCGATTATTTAGATACTATTTAGTATCTAGGTACACTCAAATTTAGACAGTTAAGGCATGTTTCATGGGTCGGAGGGAGTATATGCATTTAGATATGCAGGGTTGTGTTATGTGGCTGCTAGGGTTTGGGAGGGAGAGAGAGGGCTGCGAGGGCGCGAGAGGGCCGGCCGGGGGCCTTGCCCACGGCCGGTGGCAAGAGGGAAGGGATTTCCTTCTTAATTGCTTGATTAGATTGATACGTCTCCTCTCCTTATATAGAGAGGTTTACACCCCTAAGCAAGCTACTCTTATCTCTAATTAACCCTAATACTAATGGGCTATAGCGCCAGCCCAAGCCCATTACGTACTCTAAGGGTGTGTTCGGTTCTGGAATTAGGAGGAATGGAATGGAACGGTTCCACACCTAGCACTCATTCTTGTGTTCGGTTGGGTAGAAGGAACGGAACCAACTAGTTCCTCGGAATGGAATATACCGCATAGATGCGGAACGGACTCGTCCGGCCAATTTGGTAGAATCTGGAGGAACGAGGCGCTAACAACCAAACGGATGAAAAAAAAAGAGGAAACATCACTAACCACCCAGCACAGCCATCACGCGGCGGCGCAGGACGGCCAACGACGGCGGCGCACGCCCGCAACGGCGGCCAAGCACGCGCGGCGGCGAAACGGCACGGCCAGCGGCGTCGACCCAGCACGTGCGGCGGCGCCCGCCCGCGGCGGCTAAGGACGGCCAGCACGCGCAGCAGCCGAGCATGGCCAGCAAGCGCGGCGACGACGCCCGCGGCGGCCAAGGCCCAGCACGCGGCGGCGTTGGCGCCCGCTCGCGGCGGCGCAGAACGGCCAGCACGGCCAGCGGCGTTGGCGCCCGCTCGCGGCGGCTCAGTGCGGCGGCGCCTGCGGCAGCCGAGCATGGCCAGCACGCGCGGCGGCGCAGAACGGCCAGCACGGCCAGCGGCGGCGGCGCGGAATGGCCAGCACGGCCATCACGGCCCGCGGCGGCTCTGGACGGCCACCATGCGCGGCAGCCGAGCACGACCAGCACGCGCGGCGGCAACGCACGCCCGCATGTAGCGATTTTTATTTTTATTTTAATTTTGATTTGGACATACAAAATCATGTTAGGCCTCTGTTGATTTTAACCTGGACAAAGAATCATGTTTAAGCTGTTCCGTTCCGCGGTGCGATTCCAGAACCGAACAGAAAACAGAACCGTTCTGTTCCTCGACTTTTTTCTGAACCGAACACAGTGTCGGAACCATCCCATGACATCGGAATGGAACCATTCCGTTCCATCCTCCCTCATTCTAGAACCGAACACACCCTAACACTACACCCCACCTGGACATGCAGCTCGTCCTCGAGCTGCAACCTAAACAAACCATGACTCGACGCAACACAAACCTAACGCCTAAAAACGAGCCTTTTACATCTCGGCTTGTTTTAATTACTCTCAACCTGAAATGGACTGGGACGCTTTATTGTTGACCCTGAACATAAAGTGGACACCATCTAGGTAGGTGGGCATTTTGCATCTTCTCTTTGTCCTGTTGATTGAGGAATTAATAATTTTATGAGATCACACGACCATTTACTGCTTCTTGATATTGACTTGCTCTCTAAGAGTGCTACTTTTAAAATTTTAGTTTTCTTTTACGAAAATAAGTTTTCCATTTTTGGTTTAATTTGATTGAGACACCATAAATTGCATAATTCGGATATTTCAATGTGCTTATTCTTCTGTTGGTAATTTAGCTAATTTTGATATATTATTTTGCAGATGAATGTTAAAGTGGCAAAGAAGGCCATTATTGAAGGTATCTAATACATGAAATTATTTGCCTGTCTAGACCCTAGAATATAACCTGGCTAATACTAATTAGAAGAACCCCTTCTACGATTTTCATCATTGTACTTTACAATTTTAGATTGTGCTTGCAATAAAAAAAAGTTGCCGCCTTACCCTAGGTAGGTTATATATTTTTATTTCTCTGATACAACATGTCCTTTATCGACATGAAAGGCAGCCTTGACACTGAATCCTTGAGTATGTACACTGGCATATTGACTGTCTGTTGCATTTTTTTTTTCTTGGGTGCCTCTGTGGTGCCTTTTACTCTTCATTGTTCTTCTTAGTGGTCAGGCAGTGCTCTTCTGTTGAAACTTTGTTAGGTATTTGTATACCTCTGGTTTAAGCATTTGTTAATGCTTATCATCTGCAGGTTTTCATAGAACTGATGATTCACTACTGCAGGAAGGTAAGAATTATGGTCTGAACTTTCTTCATCTGTTTTGCGAAATGACCAGTCAGACCCTACGACCATGGTTGGGAAATTTACAGGCAAGCTGGTGTAAGAACTGATATATTTAGTGGTTAAGACTTAAGAGTAACTTTTTAAATGTTGCAGATTTGTACAGATCACAGGATACAAATCTGCAACATTTAAAAAGTATCATGCCTTCTTTAGTGGTCTGTAGAAATGGTGTAAGAATTCATAAGCCGCCTCCTTTAGTGGTAAAATAATTGAAAGTGATACTTTTGAGAAAGTATCCTGTGGAAAACACATTAAGATGAAAAATCTGTGGAAACCATGTTTAGGAGTTCCCAAAAATTATAAAAAAACATTATGTTAAGTTCCAATTCATAATCATTTTGCTGTTATGTAAAAGACAAATTCAGCAATGAGTAGTAGCGTTGTCTGTTTGCTAGTATTCATTGCCCAGTTTGTTTAGCTCCTAAATGATTCCGAGTTTGAACTTGAAAGCTTACTTCTTCAAAGAACTTCACCTCCCCAACATAATATATTGTTGTGATTTTTTATCAAAAATTTAAACATGGGTTTACATGGTTTTCTCTGGATTCCACTGGATATTTTCCTGATACTTTCAAGTGTATTGTCTAGCTGGTGGCAAGGTTAAACAATGCTCTATTGGGCGTTACTTTGGCTCCGCCAAGGATGCCTAGGTGCCTGGTGTGGCCTGGCACGGCGGTTCGACCCTACGCGGTCGTCTAAGCGACCGACAATATCCTATGGCGAGGAATCAACCTTACTATTCCGCTGGTGGGCCTGCTCAATGAGCCAGTCTCCACTCTTATCGTTTTAGCTTTTTACCTATACCTCTTTCTTCTCTCTTGGCATTGGTGGTTTTCTAGATGGTACAACGTTGGCAGTGAAACATCCTTGGCCTAGCAGCTAACGTTTTTCTGAACCTTGGTTGGTGCGCAACGACACAATGACATAGGGTGGACCTTACTTCTTGCAGTGACAAGAACCTCTTAGTTATGATGGATTGATTGTAAATTAACATGAATAGACATTTTATTGTACCAATAATGCAAAGCCCATAGAAATGGTAGTTTCGGAGAATCTCTATCATGTAAGTAACTTTCTTATTGCTTGCTTATTTCATGATAGTACTCACATGTCTTATCTATAGGAAACTGGCAAGATGGTGCAACAGGGATTTTCTTCTTTCGTTATATGCGTCATACCCTGGAATTATTTTTGGTTATCGAATTTAAAATCCGTACAGAATCAGGATTTATGAGGCCATTTGTTTCTTTAGTATACATAGGGTTTAATGTCTATATCCTGACTTGAAGACACCGATTCTTCATTTATTTATAATAAATTAATTTATACCAACATTCCTACCTTTAAGTCTGCAACTCAGCATACTGCGGCATAATTTACCGTGGCTAATCTACAAACATAATAATCCATGCATTAGTTTTTGTTCTCATGCATAAGTAACCCATTGTGTGGTGTTGTCATTTGGGTACTGAATGCTAATTATTTTATTTGAGATGCATAGCTTATGCATTTCACACATTTTACATGCCAAATCAAATCTCAATCGAAATGCAAATCTAGTTATGCAATCTATTTTGCTTAAGCTGCTCTTTATTGACATGTTCCATGTTGAAATATTGGGCCCATTTTTAGTGGCCCAAATTAGATTTCAGTTTTCCCTATAAATCTCAAAGCCCACATAGTGGCAGCCTTGTGAGTTTGAGCCCAAGTTGGTGGCAGCTCACTAGTGAGTGGCAAGTGGTGGGAAGTTTAGTCCCACATGGAAAGTTGGGAGGAAGTTAGACCACCTTATAAGGTGGGTTGTTTCACCACTAGTAAGTGAGTGAGAATAGGAGTGCTACACGCGCGCTCCTCCTCCTCCTCGCTCGCTCGTCTCGACACGACACGACACGTCAGCCACGCGCGCGCTCGTGGTGATGGATGAGCCTCGAGCCGAGACTTTCCTTGCAGCTCGGGAAAACGAACAGAGTTCTAGACGGACGCGTCGCAGTTAGTCGGTTCGGGTCGCTCCCGGATCGTGGCTATCTGTAACCGACTCGAAACGTTCGTGCGACGTGGGCGTGGCCCATGTTGCCTAGGGTTTTCCGAGCCTATATAATCTCTTGCCCGGCTACCGCAGAAACCACCAAAAATACACGAGTTAGGGTTTCCACCTCTCTCTGCTTGCGCCGCCATCGTAGCCTACTCCATCCCGCGCCAACGTGCATCGGCGAACGGGAGAGCGGGTCTCCGGAACCACTCGTCCTTGCGATCTGTACGGGAGAGGGCGGGTTTTTGGGAAGCGCTCCGCGCGACTGCTCAAGCTCTTCATCACGGGTCGCCTTCCGTCCAAGTCGGGCGGTCCTGCCTACCGTCGTCTTCAACGCCGTCTACTTCGACCCGTCGTCCCCGTCGTCAACAACGTTGTCATCAACAACGTTGCTGCTGCAACATCATCCGCCTACCACCGCCACCTCCACCGGATCGATACGTGCGACATATCTCGATCGTTTAGCGATGGATGCTTTACTGTTTGCGCTGCTGCTGCTCATGTTGATTAATGCATCTAGTATGTTCGAGTTTCACATGTTAGTAGTTGCTGCCATCATGTTTTATATTCTGGAATTAATCATGGGAATTGTGCCTAATTATCCAACAATCCAAAAACCTAATTGTAGGCAATTTCCTGAGTTAACAATGGCTGGTTTTGTTGATGCACTGAGGCCGGATAAGTTTACCGGTGTGCACTTTAAGAGGTGGCAGGCCACGCTCTGGCTACTCATCTGAAAGTGTTCCATGTGAGTAATGGTCTTCCTGAAGGAACTATATCTGACCAAGATCAGAACAAGTTCAAGGAAGACAATACTCTCTTTGTCGGATGCGTACTGAGCATTCTTGCTGATCGTCTATGTGATGTGTATATGCACATAGTAGACGGTAAAGAGCTCTGGGATGCACTGAATGCTAAATTCGGTGCAACCGATGCAGGTGAACTGTACATGGAGAGCTTCCATGACATCAGGATGGTGAACAACCGTTCTGTAGTCGAACAAGCTCATGAGATACAGTGCGAAAGAGCTTGAACTCCTTAAGTGTGCCTTACCTGACAAGTTTGTGGCTGGATGCATTATTGCCAAGTTGCCTCCTTCATGGAGGAACTTCGCCACAACTCTCAAACACAAGAGACAAGAGATATCAGTTGAAAATCGATAGCGTCTCTTGATGTTGAGGAGAAAGCTCGGGCTAAGGATACAACTGAGAAAGGAGAGGGTCATCTAGCGCCAACATGGTGCGAAGAAACCCTACAGCAAGAACAAAGGGAACAACAAGCCCTCCTTCAATAAGCCTATGAAGACCACAACCTTCAAGAAGAAGAAGATGATAAACAAAGCAGATCTGAGCTGCTTTACCTGTGGAGAGACTGGCCACTTTTCTAAGGACTGTCCAGAGAGGGCAGACCGCAAGAAAAAGGCGAGGCAAGTCAACACGGTGACCGCTAGCAATGTTGATGGGTACGGTAATCTCTTTACTGTTCTTTCGGTATTTCAATCTCCATGTTGGTGGATTGATACGGTTGCTAATGTTCATGTGTGTGCTGACATATCCATGTTCACTTCTTACCAGGTCGCCCGGGATTCTTCCGTCTTGATGGGGAATGGGTCACATGCTTCTGTTCGTGGTGTTGGCACGGTAGATCTGAAGTTTACTTCGGGAAGATCGTGCGGCTGAGGAACGTGCAGCATGTCCCTACTATGAACAAGAATCTCGTTAGCGGCTCCCTTCTATGCAGAGAGATGGGTTTAAGGTTGTCTTAGAGTCAAATAAAGTAGTTGTTTCCAAGTTTGGACAATTTATTGGTAAAGGCTATGAGTGCGGAGGCTTGTTCCGCTTTTCGCTTTCTGATTTCAGTAATAAGTCTGTGAACCATATTTGTGGCAATGTTAGTGATGATACCAGTTTTGGCATTCTCGTTTATGTCACATTAATTTTGGTTTAATGTCTCGGCTATCAAGTTTAAGTTTAATTCCGAAGTTCACCATTGCCAAAGGTTCTAAGTGCCATAGTTGTGTGCAATCAAAGCAACCTCCGAAGCCTCACAAGGCGGCCGAGGAGAGAAACTTGGCACCTCTAGAACTCATACATTCTGATCTATGCGAGATGAATGGTGTGTTGACAAAAGGTGGAAAGAGATATTTCATGACATTGATTGATGATGCGACTAGATTTTGCTATGTTTATTTGTTGCGAACTAAAGATGAAGCTTTAGACTACTTTAAAATTTATAAGGCCGAAGTTGAAAATCAATTAGAGAGAAAGATCAAGCGTCTTAGGTCGGATCGTGGTGGTGAATATTTTCCTAAAATCTTTGATGAATTCGTGAGGAACATGGTATTATTCATGAGAGGACGCCTCCCTATTCGCCCCAATCAAACGGGGTTGCCGAGAGGAACACGCTGACTGACTTGGTGAATTCCATGTTAGCCACTGCTGGTTTATCAAAGGCATGGTGGGGGAGAGCTTTGTTGACTACATGTCATGTCCTGAATAGAGTTCCTAACAAGAATAAAGATAAAACCCCTTACGAGGAGTGGTCTGGGAGAAAACCATCACTTTCGTATTTGCGCACATGGGGATGTTTGGCGAAAGTCAATATTCCAATCACTAAGAAGCGCAAACTCGGACCAAAGACAGTGGATTGTATCTTTCTAGGTTATGCTCCGCGGAGTGTAGGCTATAGATTTTTAGTAGTTCAATCTGAAGTACCTGATATGCATGTTGACACTATTATGGAATCTCGTGATGCAACATTCTTTGAGAATATGTTTCCTATGAAAGATATGCATAGCATTGCTAGAATTTCTACTGAGATAGTTCCTGAATCTAGTACATCTAATGAGTATTTTGAACAATCACATGAGATTGTTATTGAGAAGGATGACAATGAAGCTCCTAAACGGAGCAAGAGACGAAGGATTGAAAAATCCTTTGGTGATGATTTCATTGTGTACCTTGTGGATGATACTCCCACGTCCATTGCAGAGGCATATGCATCTCCAGATGCAGATGACTGGAAAGAAGCTGTCCATAATGAGATGGACTCGATTCTTTCTAATGGAACTTGGGAGCTATCAGAACGACCCCATGGATGCAAGCCTGTGGGCTGCAAATGGGTGTTCAAGAAGAAGCTAAGACCTGATGGTACTATTGAGAAGTACAAGGCGCGGCTTGTAGCGAAAGGCTACACACAGAGAGAAGGCTTTTACGACACCTATTCACCTGTCGCTAGACTTACCACCATTCGAGTACTACTATCCATGGCTGCCTCCTATGGTCTTATCGTTCATCAAATGGACGTAAAGACAATGAATGGAGAGTTGGAAGAGGAAATCTATATGGATCAGCCTGATGGGTTTGTAGTAAAAGGTGAAGAAAGAAAGGTGTGCAAGTTGCTGAAATCTTTATATGGCCTAAAACAAGCACCTAAGCAATGGCATGAGAAGTTTGACAAAACTTTAACTTCTGTAGGATTTGTTGTCAATGAGGCCGACAAGTGTGTTTACTATCGCCATGGTGGGGGCGAAGGTGTTATACTATGTTTGTATGTGGATGATATTCTGATCTTTGGTACAAACATGAAAGTAATACACGAGGTCAAGTCTTTCTTGTCAAAGAGCTTTGATATGAAAGATCTGGGAGAAGCTGATGTGATTCTGAACATCAAGCTGATTAAGAACGAGAGTGGGATTACTCTAACGCAATCCCATTATGTTGAGAAGATCTTGAGCCGGTTCGGCTATATTGATAGCAAGCCTTCTTCAACACCTTATGATCCCAGTGTGACATTACGCAAGAACCGGAGAATCGCCATAGATCAATTGAGATATTCTCAGATCGTTGGCTCACTCATGTAAAGCGCGACTAGACCCGACATCTCTTTTGCTGTTAGCAAGTTGAGTAGGTTCATGTCAAACCCGGGTACTGATCATTGGCATGCACTTGATAGGGTCATGCGCTACCTATGTGGTACAATGAGTTATGGGATTCACTATTCAGGGCACCCAGCTGTGCTTGAAGGATATAGTGATTCGAATTGGATCTCAGATGTAGCTGATACGCCACAAGTGGGTATGTTTTTACCTTTGGAGGTGGCGCAGTGTCATGGAGATCTTGCAAGCAAACCATATTGACGAGGTCAACTATGGAAGCAGAACTTACTGCTTTAGACACAACCACTGTTGAATCAGAATGGTTGCGTGAGCTCTTGATGGACTTGCCTGTGGTTGAAAAACCTGTTCCGGCAATCCTTTTGAATTGTGACAATCAAACTGTAATTGTCAAAGTGAACAATTCTAAGGATAACGCGAAGTCATCAAGACATGTCAAGAGACGTTTGAAGTCTGTCAGGAAATTGCGAAACTCCGGAGTAATAAGCTGTTACATATATTCAAACAGACAAAACCTTCTATCCCTTTACAAAGGGACTATCACGTAATGTGATAGAAAGTGCATCGAGGAGATGGGTTTGAGACCCGTTGATGTTACACCATAGTGGTAACCCAACCTTTGTGATCGGAGATCCAATGAATTAGGACCTGGGAAGAACAAACTAGTGGTTTAATTGAGGAGAGTATTATGTAACCCTCTCTATGTGAAGATGCACAACTCTCAATTGCTGTAAGGCGGGTTGGCGACAAGCCTTAATGTGTTTATGTTGGCTATTATAGCAAAGATGCTGTCCTACAGGAGCATTCTTGAAATAACACACCTATATGAGTCCGATTGTTAAACGTCGCAATCTATGAGATTTGGGTGATCTCTAGTAAACTCATGAAGAGACCATGAAGTATGACGCATATGCTTCACCCGCGGGGTAGGCTCTACTGGCAGCCATGTACTGGTCATGACTTTGAGTGAAACCATGTTCACATAAAACTTGCAATTCAAGGCTTAGTCCATTGTTCAAGTGTGAATGGATGTAGCTTAAGGTTCTAGGCGGAAGTTCAACTTAACAATCTCCGCTGAAACACTGGTATATAAACAAGCAGCGAGTATTGGTAAATCTCTAAATGGGGATTTGAGATCTGATGGGGGATTGTTGAAATATTGGGCCCATTTTTAGTGGCCCAAATTAGATTTCAGTTTTCCCTATAAATCTCAAAGCCCACATAGTGGCAGCCTTGTGAGTTTGAGCCCAAGTTGGTGGCAGCTCACTAGTGAGTGGCAAGTGGTGGGAAGTTTAGTCCCACATGGAAAGTTGGGAGGAAGTTAGACCACCTTATAAGGTGGGTTGTTTCACCACTAGTAAGTGAGTGAGAATAGGAGTGCTACACGCGCGCTCCTCCTCCTCGCTCGCTCGACTCGACTCGACACGACACGTCACGACGCGCGCTCGTGGTGAGTGGATTGAGCCTCGAGCCGAGACTTTCCTTACTTTTTGCAGCTCAGGAAAACGAACAGAGTTCTAGACGGACGCGTCACAGTTAGTCGGTTCGGGTCGCTCCCGGATCGTGGGCTATACGTAACCGACTCGAAACGTTCGTGCGACGTGGGCGTGGCCCATGTTGCCTAGGGTTTTCCGAGCCTATATAATCTCTTGCCCTACGCAGAAACCACCAAAAATACACGAGTTAGGGTTTCCACCTCTCTCTGCTTGCGCCATAGCCTACTCCATCCCGCGCGCCAACGTGCATCGGCGACGGGAGAGCAGGTCTCCGGAACCACTCGTCCTTGCGATCCTGTACGGGAGAGGGCGGGTGGGTTTTGGGAAGCGCTGCGCGCGGCCTCAAGCTCTTCATCACGGGTCGCCTTCCGTCCAAGTCGGGCGGTGCTGCCTACCCGTCGTCTTCAACGCCGTCTCGCCGACCCGTCGCCCACATGTCGTCCAACAACGTTGTCATCAACAACGTTGCTGCTGCGACATCATCTGCTACACCTCCGCACCTCCACCAGATCGGTACGTGCGACATATCTCGATCTGTTTAGCGATGGATGCTTTATTGCGCTGCTGCTGCTCATGTTGATTAATGCATCTAGTATGTTCGAGTTTCACATGTTAGTAGTTGCTGCCATCATGTTTTATATTCTGGAATTAATCATGGGAATTGTGCCTAATTATCCAACAATCCAAAAACCTAATTGTAGGCAATTTCCTGAGTTAACAATGGCTGGTTTTGCTGATGCACTGAGGCCGGATAAGTTTACCGGTGTGCACTTTAAGAGGTGGCAGATTAAGGCCACGCTCTGGCTTACTCATCTGAAAGTGTTCCATGTGAGTAATGGTCTTCCTGAAGGAACTATATCTGACCAAGATCAGAACAAGTTCAAGGAAGACAATACTCTCTTTGTCGGATGCGTACTGAGCATTCTTGCTGATCGTCTATGTGATGTGTATATGCACATAGTAGACGGTAAAGAGCTCTGGATGCTGAATGCTAAATTCGGTGCAACCGATGCAGGGTGAACTGTACATCATGGAGAGCTTCCATGACATCGGGATGGTGAACAACCGTTCTGTAGTCGAACAAGCTCATGAGATACAGCATTGCGAAAGAGCTTGAACTCCTTAAGTGTGCCTTACCTGACAAGTTTGTGGCTGGATGCATTATTGCCAAGTTGCCTCCTTCATGGAGGAACTTCGCCACAACTCTCAAACACAAGAGACAAGAGATATCAGTTGAAAATCTGATAGCGTCTCTTGATGTTGAGGAGAAAGCTCGGGCTAAGGATACTACTGAGAAAGGAGAGGGTCAGTCTAGCGCCAACATGGTGAAGAAACCCTACAGCAAGAACAAAGGGAACAACAAGCCCTCCTTCAATAAGCCTATGAAGACCACAACCTTCAAGAAGAAGAAGATGATAAACAAAGCGATCTGAGCTGCTTTACGTGGAGAGGCTGGCCACTTTTCTAAGGACTGTCCGAGAGAGGGAGACCGCAAGAAAAAGGCGAGGCAAGTCAACACGGTGACCGCTAGCAATGCTGATGGGTACGGTAATCTCTTTATTGTTCTTTCGGTATTTCAATCTCCATGTTGGTGGATTGATACGGGTGCTAATGTTCATGTGTGTGCTGACATATCCATGTTCACTTCTTACCAGGTCGCCCGGGATTCTTCCGTCTTGATGGGGAATGGGTCACATGCTGTTCGTGGTGTTGGCACGGTAGATCTGAAGTTCACTTCGGGAAGATCGTGCAGTGAGGAACGTGCAGCATGTCCCTACTATGAACAAGAATCTCGTTAGCGGCTCCCTTCTATGCAGAGATGGGTTTAAGGTTGTCTTAGAGTCAAATAAAGTAGTTGTTTCCAAGTTTGGACAATTTATTGGTAAAGGCTATGAGTGCGGAGGCTTGTTCCGCTTTTCGCTTTCAGTAATAAGTCTGTGAACCATATTTGTGGCAATGTTAGTGATGATACCAGTGTTTGGCATTCTCGTTTATGTCACATTAATTTTGGTTTAATGTCTCGGCTATCCAGTTTAAGTTTAATTCCGAAGTTCACCATTGCCAAAGGTTCTAAGTGCCATAGTTGTGTGCAATCAAAGCAACCTCGGAAGCCTCACAAGGCGGCCGAGGAGAGAAACTTGGCACCTCTAGAACTCATACATTCTGATCTATGCGAGATGAATGGTGTGTTGACAAAAGGTGGAAAGAGATATTTCATGACATTGATTGATGATGCGACTAGATTTTGCTATGTTTATTTGTTGCGAACTAAAGATGAAGCTTTAGACTACTTTAAAATTTATAAGGCGAAGTTGAAAATCAATTAGAGAGAAAGATCAAGCGTCTTAGGTCGGATCGTGGTGGTGAATATTTTCCTAAAATCTTTGATGAATTCTGTGAGGAACATGGTATTATTCATGAGAGGACGCCTCCCTATTCGCCCCAATCAAACGGGGTTGCCGAGAGGAAAAACCGCACGCTGACTGACTTGGTGAATTCCATGTTAGCCACTGCTGGTTTATCAAAGGCATGGTGGGGGGAGGCTTTGTTGACTACATGTCATGTCCTGAATAGAGTTCCTAACAAGAATAAAGATAAAACCCCTTACGAGGAGTGGTCTGGGAGAAAACCATCACTTTCGTATTTGCGCACATGGGGATGTTTGGCGAAAGTCAATATTCCAATCACTAAGAAGCGCAAACTCGGACCAAAGACAGTGGATTGTATCTTTCTAGGTTATGCTCCGCGGAGTGTAGGCTATAGATTTTTAGTAGTTCAATCTGAAGTACCCGATATGCATGTTGACACTATTATGGAATCTCGTGATGCAACATTCTTTGAGAATATGTTTCCTATGAAAGATATGCATAGCATTGCTAGAATTTCTACTGAGATAGTTCCTGAATCTAGTACATCTAATGAGTATTTTGAACAATCACATGAGATTGTTATTGAGAAGGATGACAATGAAGCTCCTAAACGGAGCAAGAGACGAAGGATTGAAAAATCCTTTGGTGATGATTTCATTGTGTACCTTGTGGATGATACTCCCACGTCCATTGCAGAGGCATATGCATCTCCAGATGCAGATGACTGGAAAGAAGCTGTCCATAATGAGATGGACTCGATTCTTTCTAATGGAACTTGGGAGCTATCAGAACGACCCCATGGATGCAAGCCTGTGGGCTGCAAATGGGTGTTCAAGAAGAAGCTAAGACCTGATGGTACTATTGAGAAGTACAAGGCGCGGCTTGTAGCGAAAGGCTACACACAGAGAGAAGGCGAAGATTACTTCGACACCTATTCAACTGTCGCTAGACTTACCACCATTCGAGTACTACTATCCATGGCTGCCTCCTATGGTCTTATCGTTCATCAAATGGACGTAAAGACAGCTTTTCTTAATGGAGAGTTGGAAGAGGAAATCTATATGGATCAGCCTGATGGGTTTGTAGTAAAAGGTGAAGAAAGAAAGGTGTGCAAGTTGCTGAAATCTTTATATGGCCTAAAACAAGCACCTAAGCAATGGCATGAGAAGTTTGACAAAACTTTAACTTCTGTAGGATTTGTTGTCAATGAGGCTGACAAGTGTGTTTACTATCGCCATGGTGGGGGCGAAGGTGTTATACTATGTTTGTATGTGGATGATATTCTGATCTTTGGTACAAACATGAAAGTAATACACGAGGTCAAGTCTTTCTTGTCAAATTGCTTTGATATGAAAGATCCGGGAGAAGCTGATGTGATTCTGAACATCAAGCTGATTAAGAACGAGAGTGGGATTACTCTAACGCAATCCCATTATGTTGAGAAGATCTTGAGCCGGTTCGGCTATATTGATAGCAAGCCTTCTTCAACACCTTATGATCCCAGTGTGACATTACGCAAGAACCGGAGAATCGCCATAGATCAATTGAGATATTCTCGATCGTTGGCTCACTCATGTACTTAGCGAGCGCGACTAGACCCGACATCTCTTTTGCTGTTAGCAAGTTGAGTAGGTTCATGTCAAACCCGGGTACCGATCATTGGCATGCACTTGATAGGGTCATGCGCTACCTATGTGGTACAATGAGTTATGGGATTCACTATTCAGGGCACAGCTGTGCTTGAAGGATATAGTGATTCGAATTGGATCTCAGATGTAGCTGATCTGTACGCCACAAGTGGGTATGTATTTACCTTTGGAGGTGGCGCAGTGTCATGGAGATCTTGCAAGCAAACCATATTGACGAGGTCAACTATGGAAGCAGAACTTACTGCTTTAGACACAACCATTGTTGAATCGGAATGGTTGCGTGAGCTCTTGATGGACTTGCTTGTGGTTGAAAAACCTGTTCCGGCAATCCTTTTGAATTGTGACAATCAAACCGTAATTGTCAAAGTGAACAATTCTAAGGATAACGCGAAGTCATCAAGACACGTCAAGAGACGTTTGAAGTCTGTCAGGAAGTGCGAAACTCCGGAGTAATAACTGTTACATATATTCAAACAGACAAAAACCTGGCAGATCCTTTACAAAGGGACTATCACGTAATGTGATAGAAAGTGCATCGAGGAGATGGGTTTGAGACCCGTTGATGTTACACCATAGTGGTAACCCAACCTTTGTGATCGGAGATCCCGTGAATTAGGACCTGGGAAGAACAAACTAGTGGTTTAATTGAGGAGAGTATTATGTAACCCTCTCTATGTGAAGATGCACAACTCTCAATTGCTGTAAGGCAGGTTGGCGACAAGCCTTAATGTGTTTATGTTGGCTATTATAGCAAAGATGCTGTCCTACAGAGCATTCTTGAAATAACACACCTATATGAGTCCGATTGTTAAACGTCGCAATCTATGAGATTTGGGTGATCTCTAGTAAACTCATGAAGAGACCATGAAGTATGACGCATATGCTTCACCCGCGGGGTAGGCTACTGGCAGCCATGTACTCGGTCATGACTTTGAGTGAAACCCTGTTCACGCAAAACTTGCAATTCAAGGCTTAGTCCATTGTTCAAGTGTGAATGGATGTAGCTTAAGGTTCTAGGCGGAAGTTCAACTTAACAGTCTCCGCTGAAACACTGGTATATAAACAAGCAGCGAGTATTGGTAAATCTCTAAATGGGGATTTGAGATCTGGTGGGGGATTGTTGAAATATTGGGCCCATTTTTAGTGGCCCAAATTAGATTTCAGTTTTCCCTATAAATCTCAAAGCCCACATAGTGGCAGCCTTGTGAGTTTGAGCCCAAGTTGGTGGCAGCTCACTAGTGAGTGGCAAGTGGTGGGAAGTTTAGTCCCACATGGAAAGTTGGGAGGAAGTTAGACCACCTTATAAGGTGGGTTGTTTCACCACTAGTAAGTGAGTGAGAATAGAAGTGCTACACGCGCGCTCTCCTCCTCCTCGCTCGCTCGTCTCGACTCGACACGACACGTCCCGACGCGCCGCGCTCGTGGTGTGAGCCTGTTGGAGCTCCTTACCCAGGCTCGGAAAACGAACGAGAGTTCTAGACGGACGCGTCAAGTTAGTCGGTTCGGGTCGCTCCCGGATCGTGGGCTATGTGTAACCGACTCGAAACGTTCGTGCGACGTGGGCGTGGCCCATGTTGCCTAGGGTTTTCCGAGCCTATATAATCTCTTGCCCGGCTACCGCAGAAACACCAAATACACGAGTTAGGGTTTCCACCTCTCTCTGCTTGCCGCATCGTAGCCTACTCCATCCCGCGCAACGTGCATCGGCGAACGGGAGAGCAGGTCTCCGGAACCACTCGTCCTTGCGATCTGTACGGGAGAGGGCGGGTGGGTTTTGGGAAGCGCTCTGCGCGACTGCTCAAGCTCTTCATCACGGGTCGCCTTGCGTCCAAGTCGGCGGTGCTGCCTACCGTCGTCTTCAACGCCGTCGACTTCGTCGTCCTGTCGTCAACAACGTTGTCATCAACAACGTTACTGCTGCGATCATCTGCTACACCTCCACCGCCACCTCCACCAGATCGGTACGTGCGACATATCTCGATATGTTTAGCGATGGATGCTTTATGTTTGCGCCTGCTGCTCATGTTGATTAATGCATCTAGTATGTTCGAGTTTCACATGTTAGTAGTTGCTGCCATCATGTTTTATATTCTGGAATTAATCATGGGAATTGTGCCTAATTATCCAACAATCCAAAAACCTAATTGTAGGCAATTTCTGAGTTAACAATGGCTGGTTTTGCTGATGCACTGAGGCCGGATAAGTTTACCGGTGTGCACTTTAAGAGGTGGCAGATTAAGGCCACGCTACTCATGTGTTCCATGTGAGTAATGGTCTTCCTGAAGGAACTATATCTGACCAAGATCAGAACAAGTTCAAGGAAGACAATACTCTCTTTGTCGGATGCGTGCGAGCATTCTTGCTGATCGTCTATGTGATGTGTATATGCACATAGTAGACGGTAAAAGCTCTGGGATGCACTGAATGCTAAATTCGGTGCAACCGATGCAGCAGTGAACTGTACATCATGGAGAGCTTCCATGACATCAGGATGGTGAACAACCGTTCTGTAGTCGAACAAGCTCATGAGATACGGTGCATTGCGAAAGAGCTTGAACTCCTTAAGTGTGCCTTACCTGACAAGTTTGTGGCTGGATGCATTATTGCCAAGTTGCCTCCTTCATGGAGGAACTTCGCCACAACTCTCAAACACAAGAGACAAGAGATATCAGTTGAAAATCGATAGCGTCTCTTGATGTTGAGGAGAAAGCTCGGGCTACTACTGAGAAAGGAGAGGGTCGATCTAGCGCCAACATGGTGCAGAAGAAACCCTACAGCAAGAACAAAGGGAACAACAAGCCCTCCTTCAATAAGCCTATGAAGACCACAACCTTCAAGAAGAAGAAGATGATAAACAAAGCAGATCTGAGCTGCTTTACCTGTGGAGAGACTGGCCACTTTTCTAAGGACTGTCCCGAGAGGGCAGACCGCAAGAAAAGGCGAGGCAAGTCAACACGGTGACCGCTAGCAATGCTGATGGGTACGGTAATCTCTTTACTGTTCTTTCGGTATTTCAATCTCCATGTTGGTGGATTGATACGGGTGCTAATGTTCATGTGTGTCTGACATATCCATGTTCACTTCTTACCAGGTCGCTCGGGATTCTTCCGTCTTGATGGGGAATGGGTCACATGCTTCGTTCGTGGTGTTGGCACGGTAGATCTGAAGTTCACTTCGGGAAGATCGTGCAGTGAGGAACGTGCAGCATGTCCCTACTATGAACAAGAATCTCGTTAGCGGCTCCCTTCTATGCAGAGATGGGTTTAAGGTTGTCTTAGAGTCAAATAAAGTAGTTGTTTCCAAGTTTGGACAATTTATTGGTAAAGGCTATGAGTGCGGAGGCTTGTTCCGCTTTTCGCTTTCTGATTTCAGTAATAAGTCCGTGAACCATATTTGTGGCAATGTTAGTGATGATACCAGTGTTTGGCATTCTCGTTTATGTCACATTAATTTTGGTTTAATGTCTCGGCTATCCAGTTTAAGTTTAATTCCGAATTTCACCATTGCCAAAGGTTCTAAGTGCCATAGTTGTGTGCAATCAAAGCAACCTCGGAAGCCTCACAAGGCGGCCGAGGAGAGAAACTTGGCACCTCTAGAACTCATACATTCTGATCTATGAGAGATGAATGGTGTGTTGACAAAAGGTGGAAGAGATATTTCATGACATTGATTGATGATGCGACTAGATTTTGCTATGTTTATTTGTTGCGAACTAAAGATGAAGCTTTAGACTACTTTAAAATTTATAAGGCCGAAGTTGAAAATCAATTAGAGAGAAAGATCAAGCGTCTTAGGTCGGATCGTGGTGGTGAATATTTTCCTAAAATCTTTGATGAATTCTGTGAGGAACATGGTATTATTCATGAGAGGACGCCTCCCTATTCGCCCCAATCAAACGGGGTTGCCGAGAGGAAAAACCGCACGCTGACTGACTTGGTGAATTCCATGTTAGCCACTGCTGGTTTATCAAAGGCATGGTGGGGGAGGCTTTGTTGACTACATGTCATGTCCTGAATAGAGTTCCTAACAAGAATAAAGATAAAACCCCTTACGAGGAGTGGTCTGGGAGAAACCATCACTTTCGTATTTGCGCACATGGGGATGTTTGGCGAAAGTCAATATTCCAATCACTAAGAAGCGCAAACTCGGACCAAAGACAGTGGATTGTATCTTTCTAGGTTATGCTCCGCGGAGTGTAGGCTATAGATTTTTAGTAGTTCAATCTGAAGTACCTGATATGCATGTTGACACTATTATGGAATCTCGTGATGCAACATTCTTTGAGAATATGTTTCCTATGAAAGATATGCATAGCATTGCTAGAATTTCTACTGAGATAGTTCCTGAATCTAGTACATCTAATGAGTATTTTGAACAATCACATGAGATTGTTATTGAGAAGGATGACAATGAAGCTCCTAAACGGAGCAAGAGACGAAGGATTGAAAAATCCTTTGGTGATGATTTCATTGTGTACCTTGTGGATGATACTCCCACGTCCATTGCAGAGGCATATGCATCTCCAGATGACTGGAAAGAAGCTGTCCATAATGAGATGGACTCGATTCTTTCTAATGGAACTTGGGAGCTATCAGAACGACCCCATGGATGCAAGCCTGTGGGCTGCAAATGGGTGTTCAAGAAGAAGCTAAGACCTGATGGTACTATTGAGAAGTACAAGGCGCGGCTTGTAGCGAAAGGCTACACACAGAGAAGGCGAAGATTACTTCGACACCTATTCACCTGTCGCTAGACTTACCACCATTCGAGTACTACTATCCATGGCTGCCTCCTATGGTCTTATCGTTCATCAAATGGACGTAAAGACAGCTTTTCTTAATGGAGAGCTGGAAGAGGAAATCTATATGGATCACCTGATGGGTTTGTAGTAAAAGGTGAAGAAAGAAAGGTGTGCAAGTTGCTGAAATCTTTATATGGCCTAAAACAAGCACCTAAGCAATGGCATGAGAAGTTTGACAAAACTTTAACTTCTGTAGGATTTGTTGTCAATGAGGCTGACAAGTGTGTTTACTATCGCCATGGTGGGGGCGAAGGTGTTATACTATGTTTGTATGTGGATGATATTCTGATCTTTGGTACAAACATGAAAGTAATACACGAGGTCAAGTCTTTCTTGTCAAATTGCTTTGATATGAAAGATCTGGGAGAAGCTGATGTGATTCTGAACATCAAGCTGATTAAGAACGAGAGTGGGATTACTCTAACGCAATCCCATTATGTTGAGAAGATCTTGAGCCGGTTCGGCTATATTGATAGCAAGCCTTCTTCAACACCTTATGATCCCAGTGTGACATTACGCAAGAACCGGAGAATCGCCATAGATCAATTGAGATATTCTCGATCGTTGGCTCACTCATGTACTTAGCGAGCGCGACTAGACCCGACATCTCTTTTGCTGTTAGCAAGTTGAGTAGGTTCATGTCAAACCCGGGTACCGATCATTGGCATGCACTTGATAGGGTCATGCGCTACCTATGTGGTACAATGAGTTATGGGATTCACTATTCAGGGCACCCAGCTGTGCTTGAAGGATATAGTGATTCGAATTGGATCTCAGATGTGGCTGATCTGTACGCCACAAGTGGGTATGTTTTTACCTTTGGAGGTGGCGCAGTGTCATGGAGATCTTGCAAGCAAACCATATTGACGAGGTCAACTATGGAAGCAGAACTTACTGCTTTAGACACAACCACTTTGAATCAGAATGGTTGCGTGAGCTCTTGATGGACTTGCCTGTGGTTGAAAAACCTGTTCCGGCAATCCTTTTGAATTGTGACAATCAAACTGTAATTGTCAAAGTGAACAATTCTAAGGATAACGCGAAGTCATCAAGACACGTCAAGAGACGTTTGAAGTCTGTCAGGAAATTGCGAAACTCCGGAGTAATAACTGTTACATATATTCAAACAGACAAAAACCTGGCAGATCCCTTTACAAAGGGACTATCACGTAATGTGATAGAAAGTGCATCGAGGGAGATGGGTTTGAGACCCGTTGATGTTACACCATAGTGGTAACCCAACCTTTGTGATCGGAGATCCCGTGAATTAGGACCTGGGAAGAACAAACTAGTGGTTTAATTGAGGAGAGTATTATGTAACCCTCTCTATGTGAAGATGCACAACTCTCAATTGCTGTAAGGCAGGTTGGCGACAAGCCTTAATGTGTTTATGTTGGCTATTATAGCAAAGATGCTGTCCTACAGAGCATTCTTGAAATAACACACCTATATGAGTCCGATTGTTAAACGTCGCAATCTATGAGATTTGGGTGATCTCTAGTAAACTCATGAAGAGACCATGAAGTATGACGCATATGCTTCACCCGCGGGGTAGGCTACTGGCAGCCATGTACTGGTCATGACTTTGAGTGAAACCCTGTTCACGCAAAACTTGCAATTCAAGGCTTAGTCCATTGTTCAAGTGTGAATGGATGTAGCTTAAGGTTCTAGGCGGAAGTTCAACTTCCGCTGAAACACTGGTATATAAACAAGCAGCGAGTATTGGTAAATCTCTAAATGGGGATTTGAGATCTGGTGGGGGATTGTTGAAATATTGGGCCCATTTTTAGTGGCCCAAATTAGATTTCAGTTTTCCTATAAATCTCAAAGCCCACATAGTGGCAGCCTTGTGAGTTTGAGCCCAAGTTGGTGGCAGCTCACTAGTGAGTGGCAAGTGGTGGGAAGTTTAGTCCCACATGGAAAGTTGGGAGGAAGTTAGACCACCTTATAAGGTGGGTTGTTTCACCACTAGTAAGTGAGTGAGAATAGGAGTGCTACACGCGCGCTCCTCCTCCTCCTCCTCGCTCGTCTCGACACGACACGACACGACACGACGCGCGCCGCGCTCGTGGTGGATTGAGCCTCGAGCCGAGACTTTCCTTACTTTTTGCAGCTCAGGAAAACGAACAGGTTCTAGACGGACGCGTCACGTTAGTCGGTTCGGGTCGCTCCCGGATCGTGGGCTATCTGTAACCGACTCGAAACGTTCGTGCGACGTGGGCGTGGCCCATGTTGCCTAGGGTTTTCCGAGCCTATATAATCTCTTGCCCGGCTACCGCAGAAACCACCAAAAATACACGAGTTAGGGTTTCCACCTCTCTCTGCTTGCGCCGCCATCGTAGCCTACTCCATCCCGCGCGCCAACGTGCATCGGCGAACGGAGAGCAGGTCTCCGAACCACTCGTCCTTGCGATCCTGTACGGGAGAGGGCGAATTAGGTTTTTGGGAAGCGCTCTGCGCGACGCTCAAGCTCTTCATCACGGGTCGCTTCCGTCCAAGTCGGTGCTGCCTACCGTCGTCTTCAACGCCGTCTACTTCGACCCGTCGCTCCTCGTCAACAACGTTGTCATCAACAACGTTACTGCTGCGACATCATCTGCTACACTCCACCACCTCCACCAGATCGGTACGTGCGACATATCTCGATCTGTTTAGCGATGGATGCTTTATCGTTTGCGCTGCTGCTGCTCATGTTGATTAATGCATCTAGTATGTTCGAGTTTCACATGTTAGTAGTTGCTGCCATCATGTTTTATATTCTGGAATTAATCATGGGAATTGTGCCTAATTATCCAACAATCCAAAAACCTAATTGTAGGCAATTTCCCGAGTTAACAATGGCTGGTTTTGCTGATGCACTGAGGCCGGATAAGTTTACCGGTGTGCACTTTAAGAGGTGGCAGATTAAGGCCACGCTCTGGCTTACTCATCTGAAAGTGTTCCATGTGAGTAATGGTCTTCCTGAAGGAACTATATCTGACCAAGATCAGAACAAGTTCAAGGAAGACAATACTCTCTTTGTCGGATGCGTACTGAGCATTCTTGCTGATCGTCTATGTGATGTGTATATGCACATAGTAGACGGTAAAGAGCTCTGGGATGCACTGAATGCTAAATTCGGTGCAACCGATGCAGGCAGTGAACTGTACATCATGGAGAGCTTCCATGACATCAGGATGGTGAACAACCGTTCTGTAGTCGAACAAGCTCATGAGATACAGACATACAGTGCATTGCGAAAGAGCTTGAACTCCTTAAGTGTGCCTTACCCGACAAGTTTGTGGCTGGATGCATTATTGCCAAGTTGCCTCCTTCATGGAGGAACTTCGCCACAACTCTCAAACACAAGAGACAAGAGATATCAGTTGAAAATCTGATAGCGTCTCTTGATGTTGAGGAGAAAGCTCGGGCTAAGGATACAACTGAGAAAGGAGAGGGTCAGTCTAGCGCCAACATGGTGCAGAAGAAACCCTACAGCAAGAACAAAGGGAACAACAAGCCCTCCTTCAATAAGCCTATGAAGACCACAACCTTCAAGAAGAAGAAGATGATAAACAAAGCAGATCTGAGCTGCTTTACCTGTGGAGAGACTGGCCACTTTTCTAAGGACTGTCCAGAGAGGGCAGACCGCAAGAAAAAGGCGAGGCAAGTCAACACGGTGACCGCTAGCAATGCTGATGGGTACGGTAATCTCTTTACTGTTCTTTCGGTATTTCAATCTCCATGTTGGTGGATTGATACGGGTGCTAATGTTCATGTGTGTGCTGACATATCCATGTTCACTTCTTACCAGGTCGCCGGGATTCTTCCGTCTTGATGGGGAATGGGTCACATGCTTCGTTCGTGGTGTTGGCACGGTAGATCTGAAGTTCACTTCGGGAAGATCGTGCAGCTGAGGAACGTGCAGCATGTCCCTACTATGAACAAGAATCTCGTTAGCGGCTCCCTTCTATGCAGAGATGGGTTTAAGGTTGTCTTAGAGTCAAATAAAGTAGTTGTTTCCAAGTTTGGACAATTTATTGGTAAAGGCTATGAGTGCGGAGGCTTGTTCCGCTTTTCGATTTCAGTAATAAGTCTGTGAACCATATTTGTGGCAATGTTAGTGATGATACCAGTGTTTGGCATTCTCGTTTATGTCACATTAATTTTGGTTTAATGTCTCGGCTATCCAGTTTAAGTTTAATTCCGAAGTTCACCATTGCCAAAGGTTCTAAGTGCCATAGTTGTGTGCAATCAAAGCAACCTCGGAAGCCTCACAAGGCGGCCGAGGAGAGAAACTTGGCACCTCTAGAACTCATACATTCCGATCTATGCGAGATGAATGGTGTGTTGACAAAAGGTGGAAAGAGATATTTCATGACATTGATTGATGATGCGACTAGATTTTGCTATGTTTATTTGTTGCGAACTAAAGATGAAGCTTTAGACTACTTTAAAATTTATAAGGCCGAAGTTGAAAATCAATTAGAGAGAAAGATCAAGCGTCTTAGGTCGGATCGTGGTGGTGAATATTTTCCTAAAATCTTTGATGAATTCTGTGAGGAACATGGTATTATTCATGAGAGGACGCCTCCTATTCGCCCCAATCAAACGGGGTTGCCGAGAGGAAAAACCGCACGCTGACTGACTTGGTGAATTCCATGTTAGCCACGCTGGTTTATCAAAGGCATGGTGGGGGAGGCTTTGTTGACTACATGTCATGTCCTGAATAGAGTTCCTAACAAGAATAAAGATAAAACCCCTTACGAGGAGTGGTCTGGGAGAAAACCATCACTTTCGTATTTGCGCACATGGGGATGTTTGGCGAAAGTCAATATTCCAATCACTAAGAAGCGCAAACTCGGACCAAAGACAGTGGATTGTATCTTTCTAGGTTATGCTCCGCGGAGTGTAGGCTATAGATTTTTAGTAGTTCAATCTGAAGTACCTGATATGCATGTTGACACTATTATGGAATCTCGTGATGCAACATTCTTTGAGAATATGTTTCCTATGAAAGATATGCATAGCATTGCTAGAATTTCTACTGAGATAGTTCCTGAATCTAGTACATCTAATGAGTATTTTGAACAATCACATGAGATTGTTATTGAGAAGGATGACAATGAAGCTCCTAAACGGAGCAAGAGACGAAGGATTGAAAAATCCTTTGGTGATGATTTCATTGTGTACCTTGTGGATGATACTCCCACGTCCATTGCAGAGGCATATGCATCTCCAGATGCAGATGACTGGAAAGAAGCTGTCCATAATGAGATGGACTCGATTCTTTCTAATGGAACTTGGGAGCTATCAGAACGACCCCATGGATGCAAGCCTGTGGGCTGCAAATGGGTGTTCAAGAAGAAGCTAAGACCTGATGGTACTATTGAGAAGTACAAGGCGCGGCTTGTAGCGAAAGGCTACACACAGAGAGAAGGCGAAGATTACTTCGACACCTATTCACCTGTCGCTAGACTTACCACCATTCGAGTACTACTATCCATGGCTGCCTCCTATGGTCTTATCGTTCATCAAATGGACGTAAAGACAGCTTTTCTTAATGGAGAGTGGAAGAGGAAATCTATATGGATCAGCCTGATGGGTTTGTAGTAAAAGGTGAAGAAAGAAAGGTGTGCAAGTTGCTGAAATCTTTATATGGCCTAAAACAAGCACCTAAGCAATGGCATGAGAAGTTTGACAAAACTTTAACTTCTGTAGGATTTGTTGTCAATGAGGCTGACAAGTGTGTTTACTATCGCCATGGTGGGGGCGAAGGTGTTATACTATGTTTGTATGTGGATGATATTCTGATCTTTGGTACAAACATGAAAGTAATACACGAGGTCAAGTCTTTCTTGTCAAATTGCTTTGATATGAAAGATCTGGGAGAAGCTGATGTGATTCTGAACATCAAGCTGATTAAGAACGAGAGTGGGATTACTCTAACGCAATCCCATTATGTTGAGAAGATCTTGAGCCGGTTCGGCTATATTGATAGCAAGCCTTCTTCAACACCTTATGATCCCAGTGTGACATTACGCAAGAACCGGAGAATCGCCATAGATCAATTGAGATATTCTCAGATCGTTGGCTCACTCATGTACTTAGCGAGCGCGACTAGACCCGACATCTCTTTTGCTGTTAGCAAGTTGAGTAGGTTCATGTCAAACCCGGGTACCGATCATTGGCATGCACTTGATAGGGTCATGCGCTACCTATGTGGTACAATGAGTTATGGGATTCACTATTCAGGGCACCCAGCTGTGCTTGAAGGATATAGTGATTCGAATTGGATCTCAGATGTAGCTGATCTGTACGCCACAAGTGGGTATGTTTTTACCTTTGGAGGTGGCGCATTGTCATGGAGATCTTGCAAGCAAACCATATTGACGAGGTCAACTATGGAAGCAGAACTTACTGCTTTAGACACAACCACTGTTGAATCAGAATGGTTGCGTGAGCTCTTGATGGACTTGCCTGTGGTTGAAAAACCTGTTCCGGCAATCCTTTTGAATTGTGACAATCAAACCGTAATTGTCAAAGTGAACAATTCTAAGGATAACGCGAAGTCATCAAGACACGTCAAGAGACGTTTGAAGTCTGTCAGGAAATTGCGAAACTCCGGAGTAATAACTGTTACATATATTCAAACAGACAAAAACCTGGCAGATCCCTTTACAAAGGGACTATCACGTAATGTGATAGAAAGTGCATCGAGGGAGATGGGTTTGAGACCCGTTGATGTTACACCATAGTGGTAACCCAACCTTTGTGATCGGAGATCCCGTGAATTAGGACCTGGGAAGAACAAACTAGTGGTTTAATTGAGGAGAGTATTATGTAACCCTCTCTATGTGAAGATGCACAACTCTCAATTGTTGTAAGGCAGGTTGGCGACAAGCCTTAATGTGTTTATGTTGGCTATTATAGCAAAGATGCTGTCCTACAGAGCATTCTTGAAATAACACACCTATATGAGTCCGATTGTTAAACGTCGCAATCTATGAGATTTGGGTGATCTCTAGTAAACTCATGAAGAGACCATGAAGTATGACGCATATGCTTCACCCGCGGGGTAGGCTACTGGCAGCCATGTACTGGTCATGACTTTGAGTGAAACCCTGTTCACGCAAAACTTGCAATTCAAGGCTTAGTCCATTGTTCAAGTGTGAATGGATGTAGCTTAAGGTTCTAGGCGGAAGTTCAACTTAACAGTCTCCGCTGAAACACTGGTATATAAACAAGCAGCGAGTATTGGTAAATCTCTAAATGGGGATTTGAGATCTGGTGGGGGATTGTTGAAATATTGGGCCCATTTTTAGTGGCCCAAATTAGATTTCAGTTTTCCTATAAATCTCAAAGCCCACATAGTGGCAGCCTTGTGAGTTTGAGCCCAAGTTGGTGGCAGCTCACTAGTGAGTGGCAAGTGGTGGGAAGTTTAGTCCCACATGGAAAGTTGGGAGGAAGTTAGACCACCTTATAAGGTGGGTTGTTTCACCACTAGTAAGTGAGTGAGAATAGGAGTGCTACACGCGCGCTCCTCCTCCTCCTCGCTCGCTCGTCGACTCGACACGACACGTCACGACGCGCGCTCGTGGTGAGTGGATTGAGCCTCGAGCCGAGACTTTCCTTACTTTTGCAGCTCAGAAAACGAACAGAGTTGACGGACGCGTCACGTTTAGTCGGTTGGTCGCTCGGATCGTGGGCTATCGAACCGACTCGAAACGTTCGTGCGACGTGGGCGTGGCCCATGTTGCCTAGGGTTTTCCGAGCCTATATAATCTCTTGCCCGTACCGCAGAAACCACCAAAAATACACGAGTTAGGGTTTCCACCTCTCTCTGCTTGCGCCGCCATCGTAGCCTACTCCATCCCGCGCGCCAACGTGCATCGGCGAACGGGAGAGCAGGTCTCCGGAACCACTCGTCCTTGCGATCCTGTACGGGAGAGGGCGAATTAGGTTTTGGGAAGCGCTCTGCGCGACTGCTCAAGCTCTTCATCATGGGTCGTCTTCTGTCGAAGTTGGGCGGTGCTGCCTACCGTCGTCTTCAACGCCGTCTACTTCGACCCGTCGCCAACAACATTACTGCTGCGACATCATCTGCTACACCTCCACCGCCACCTCCAGATCGGTACGTGCGACATATCTCGATCTGTTTAGCGATGGATGCTTTATCGTTTGCGCTGCTGCTGCTCATGTTGATTAATGCATCTAGTATGTTCGAGTTTCACATGTTAGTAGTTGCTGCCATCATGTTTTATATTCTGGAATTAATCATGGGAATTGTGCCTAATTATCCAACATTCCATGTTGTGGTTGCGAATGCCGGGGATGCTAAGGCAGTATTAGCTCGTTCTACTTCAACTGATGACGAAGTTCCAGTGGTTGACACTAAAAGTCTACTGAAGGCTATTGTTTTGACGAGAGAACATAAAGCCATCTTTCCGCAAGAGCGGTCGAGAATCCAGAAGTTTAATAGCTATGTAGTTCCAGCATTTAGTTCAGTTGTCCCTCCTAACTTTAGTTTTGCTTAGTTATGCATGTTCCAAAGGAATCAATTCCCTGGTTATTCTATGGTTGCCATTGCAATCATGTTGTATCTTTTTCCTGGCACCCAGTCTGTCAAATGAGATCAGATTATGGTAATAAGTAGAGGGGAAAATCTGATTTTGGTAATTATACCAAATTTAAGCTCTGACATTCATTACAGTTTGTTCGAAGGACTTTCTCAAGCATTAGAATATTAGCATTTCCGTTGCGCATCCAACGCATGCCAACTTTTTACCCTAATTGTTGCCAGTTGTTAGTGATAGGAACTAGCTGATTTGTGATAAGTTCAAAAGTGTTGTCCTTTCCTTGATTCATTTTCTCATGTTGTCTCATTTGCTCCTTTTGTTATCGGTCTAATGTTTGAATGCAGTATTAGATGAGCATCTTACCACTACATATTGCATATTGAGCTCTTATTTTGATATATCCCGGCTCACGATTAACCTTGTGCTGTAAAGCCTGGGGGTTCTGTTGGTCCTAATGGGAGACTGCAAGGACGCATTGAAGTATCTAGAGCTCTTGGAGATCGCCACTTTAAGAAGGTTTACTGTTGCAAACTTATTTGCTGATAAAATTAACCTGCTGTTCTGTTTGTGTATATGGAAAATATACTGTTTGAGTATCACCAGCGTTGAGATGAATGGTTGAGATGTTCTCTAGAGAATTATTCCCTCCTGATTACCATCTCCCTCCTTTTTGTTAAAATGGTAGGAATTAGAAACAATGCAATAATGGAGGTACTTGGTTAGCATGGCTCGTTCATGAAAATACAGGTCTTTTGTATAGAGAGCACATCAGTTAGATACAGTTTTGGGCTTGCAATTCTAATTTATCTCAGTTACTCAGTTGTCAGTTCTTACATTGTGTTGCTTACATCCAAAACTTTCAAAAATTCAATGCTTTACATTAGTATGTGGTACCCTCATTGGAGAGATAATTTTACAACTTCTGTCAAATGTTCTATCCAAATTCTGGGAAGAAATAGACACTTATTTTTGCAGACGTAGCTATGTCAAGCCAAACTAACAAATAAATCTAATTTAGCGTAAAAAAAACTAGAGAAAAAAGTGTGTGCTGCATGCCTACTAATACTGTAATACATAGTCCTTCAGCATGCTTTCTTAAAGCCAGTGTTGAACAGATAAGAAGGCACGTGTTAAAAAAAGAAGATAAGAAGGCTATCTGTAAAAAAATAACTTGGTGGAGCATCAACATTTATCAATCAACTACTGTGCAGGTTGGGTTAATTGCAACACCAGATGTACATTCGTTTGAACTTACAAAGAAGGATCATTTCATCATTCTTGGCTCTGATGGCTTATGGGGAGTATGTTCATTTTCGTTTCCTTGTTATATCAGTTTTTGCCTCGTTTGGACTCCTCCTTCAATCATATTTATGTCGAGTCTAATTTGTTATGTATCCCAGGTATTTGGACCAAGTGATGCTGTTGAATTTGTCCAGAAGCAATTAAAGGTGCTAAGTAATTTGTAACTTTCATATACGTTTGTTTCTTCTACCCACTATTTGCTATAAGTTATCTGTACTGAGGTGAAAACTGATTAGGCTTTGATTAGATGATGCTAAAATTAAATTGTAAGCCTATTTTCTGTAGTGAAATTTATGCTACCCATTCTCCTATGGACTAGATTAGCCATGTATACATGGTAGAGCTCTGGCATATGCGTTGCAGCTGGCGTGGCTACCTAAACTCTGCAGGAAATTCACCACATAGCAATATACTCCCTCTGTTCCAAAATAATTGAAGTTACTGGGTTTTCCCTAAGTCATGCTTCTCTTAAATTTCAGTTGATTTATAGAAAAATCTGTCAATATCTACAACGTTAAATCTATATATATTGTCTGATGAATCTAGGAGATCGTGTCAATATCTACAACTTCAACAATGAGTATTATTATTTATCGCACCGATGTAAACATATTTTCATACCTCCGATAAATTTCATTTTACCTTAAGCATCTCACTGTACCTTGCTGTACCACTCAGGAGACATTTTCAGCCACGCTCGCCGTGCGGTGTCTGGTGAAGGAGGCTGTTCGCGAGAGGCGATGCAAGGATAACTGCACGGCCGTTCTGATCATCTTCAAGCACTGAGGAAATAGCAGATCACACCACTTGTTGGTGCTATTTTTGCAAAGAACCACAACAATGATTTGTTGTTGCAAGGAACACCATATTTTGCTTTAATTGTTTGCAGAGAACACATAAAAATAATCAGAATTTTTTAAATTACATATTTTTAAAATCCAACCATTTTAAACATAAATTTTGTAATAGCCAACTATTTTATAAAACACTATGAACTACACATGCATTTTATCAACACATACTACCTCCATCCCAAGGCTTATGCCACCCTTTCTCATTAGATGCATGGTGACAAAGTACCTCGGGCAGTCCTCGGGGTCGTCGCCGCCGACGATGAGGCGCTGTCATCCAAGGTACTCCAATAGCTTCGCGGCCTCCTCATCGTCGTCCTCCTCCTCCTCCTTCACCTCCGGCTTCGGGACCATGAGGGTCCTGTCGTCGGAACCCGCGCGTCTCTGCTGCTGCCGTGCCGGTTCGCGGATTGTGATTGCGCCTCCGCCGCGTCTCCGATTTGGGGGCGGTGTCGTGTACTCCTTCACCTCGCGCTTCGGCACGGTTTAAACTTCCGTGTCAATGCAATGTGACTTACTAAGTGGTGGAATCATAATCCGCAAACCAGCGCGGTAGCAACGTAGACGCGCGAGTTCCGGTGGCAGGACCCTCCTTGTCCCGAAGCCGGAGGTGGAGGAGGAGGAGGAAGACGAGGAGGAGGCCACGAAGGCCGTGAAGGTAGCGGAGTACCTTGGACAGCAGCGCCTTATCGACAGCAGCGACGACCCCGATGACTGCCCGAGGTACTTTGTCACCATATAATGAGAAAGGGTGGCATTATGCATGGGTAGTTCATAGTGTTTATAAAATAGTTTACTATTACAAAAAATTGTTTAAAAATTGGTTGGCTTTTAAAAATATGCAATTTATAAAAATATTCTGATTTTGAATATTAGAAAAAATAAACATAAAAAAGGAAAATCGGAAACGAAACAAAAAAAAATGGCAGTTGGGCCGGTCCAAACTGGCGATGCGTCAAACCAAGAGGAATTGCCCGCGTAATAGTAAGCATGGCTAACGATTGGCCATCAAGCTGCTTAATTATTTTCATGTGTTTTGTGCAAACAATTAAAGCAAAATATGGTGTTCCTTGCAACAACAAACCATTGTTGTGGTTCTTTGCAAAATTAGCACCAACAAGTGGTGTGATCTGCTATTTCCTCTCAAGCACTAGAAACTCTTGGCTGTTGCTACCTTTTTTACGGAACTGAATCGAGGAAGAGAAACCGCAAGCCCTACATGATTCTTTTGTTCTGAGTGCTCGACAATGGGTGTTAATGAGTCGTGATACCACTGTTAGTACACAATCTGACCATATTTCATTTGGATTTTCGTTTTCATTTGGACCATGATTTCCTGGTAAATGCCTCTCTTTTAGTGCCCTGAAGTCACTCCGGGCATAAAACCCGAATCATGAACCCGACTATCCTGATCCCGAACCTGTATATCTCGAACCCGAAAAACCTGATCGTGTATTCGGGATGGTGTTTCAAATACCCGAATATATTTCAGAGGATCCGGGTCTATAGTCTCGGCACCCGAATATCCTAAAATAGTAGAGCCCATCCCATCAAGAAATCCCAGATGCCCAACCCAACTTCCCAATTTCAGTTGCGAACACTAAAGATTCAGCACTTTTCATGTTTTTTAAGCTTAAGCTGTTTGTGGCACGGACTCATTAGCCCTTTTTCTAAAGTGTGGAATATGCATTTCCTGATTCACCGATCAACCAGTGCAAGGAGAACCAACCTATGGTTGGGTTGTTAGGAGTGCAGTGACACCCCTAGCTCATCAGAGTTCAAATATCAGATTTGACATTTTAGTATCTCATTAAAAAGCGAAATATTCTTCAGTGGAAGGCGAGACGTTCATGGTGACTTCGTCCATCTCAAGACCCGTCGGATTAGTTGTGCTCATAGGGGTAAGGTGTATGTGCGTGCGTACGTTCATATGGGTGAGTATATATACGTACGTATGAACATCTATATAGATCAACCAGTGCAAGATTGACTTAGCACTAATTACTGAAAATTCATACTAGTACTCAAGAAAGAAACTCCTAAAATATACTTTATGATGAATTGGATGCTGTTGGTTTGAGATTCTAAATGTTGATAATTCTTATTATAAATTTGGTCAAAGTTCACCGGTTTAACTTTGAGAAAATCTTATAGCACTATATTTTAGCATAGAGGGAGTAGTGTACTAGTCAAAACAGATTTATAAATTCAGTAAACAAAACAATATTGGAGGGAAGGGCTGCTATGGCTATCGTGCAGTTGAAGCCTTGTCTCACCGGCGGCCGACGGGGACCTCCGTGCCAAGGTTTAATGGTTTGCTCGTGATTAGCACGAAGTGTGCAGCTAGTACAGTAGTACTGTCCATAAATCATCAACTCCTCTTCCACCCATTGCCAGGCTGCCAGAAGCCCTGGGGGATGCTGACCTGCCCGCACCTCTTCCTCTCCCGGTACGCCTCTCTTTCTCTCTCAGTTCCATTGTTCGGTTTATTTTCTTGGATCTGTCATCCGAAAAGCGTTCTTCGCCGTCCTCCCTTTTCCTGTTCTTCCCACGCGCATCTGAGATTGGGCGCTCGAATCGTTCTTGGTGGAGTAGATTCTTGGCTAGACTGAAACGCCAAAAGATTTGTTTTTATTGTTTCCTATTGCCTGTGTGATCTAGCGCCGTTCTGATTCAGCTGATTGCCCCTTTCCCCCAAATCTTAAATAGCTGCCCCGCCCCGCTGAATCTTGGCTGGATTCATCTAGAAAGAGTAAAAAAACTCTTGGGTCTGATTGCGACGCGAAGGTCCGTCTCTCATGCTTGATTGGAAGCCATCAAGCCAAGATCGCGTGGAAAATTCCACCAAAATAGAATGGGCAGCTGTGTCCATCTTGGTGTTGGTTCGTTGTGAAGTTAGGACGCCACACTCATTGTAGGAGTTTCTTTCTTGAGTACTAGTATGAATTTTCAAGTAATTAGTGCCGAGTCAATCTTGCACTGGTTGATCTCCAGCCAGTTGATTGGCGGTGAATCAGTGAATGCATATTCCGCACTTTAAAAAGGGCGCTATGAGTCCCTGCCACAAACAGCCTAAGCTAAACAACATGACAAGGGCTGAATCTATAGTGTTCGCAACTGAAATATGCTGCTGGTTCAGATTGGACTTGGTAGTTGGGAGAACACCACTTCAGCTTTGGTACATTAGTTTTAGTAATTCTGTTTTCATGATTCATACGCAACTGGAACATGCTTCATTTAGTTCAATACGATGTCAGCTGTAATCATATGCCGCAAGGGCCAGCTAAGAAATTGTTGCCTGTTGATATTTCTAATGCTTATGTTGTTGATCTGGGCATCTGAGTTTTATTTAGTGGCCACGTAGCAATTTGACAAGTACTTACATGCTTGTGTGTTTATGTGCATTTATTTATGGACGTCTGTAATTAGTTCTTTATAAGCAAAATAAAATTACAAAATGCCTGAGGTATCTTGCAGTTCTATAGAATAATATGCATTGGTTCGGTTTCTCATGCTTGTTTACCAATTTCAGGTAAATAATCTGGTCTCATGGCGAAGCAACACTACGCCACCAGCAGCCTTGTGATAGGCTATGCTTTGTGCTCGAGCTTGCTGGCAATCATCAACAAGTATGCTGTCACAAAGTTCAATTACCCTGGCCTCCTGACTACGCTACAGTACTTTACATCTGCTGCTGGTGTTTGGGGCCTTGGAAAGCTAGGTTTTCTCTGCCATGATTCCTTCAACTTGGAGACTGCCAAGAAATTCGCACCAGCTGCTGTTGTCTTCTACCTTGCAATATTCACCAACACAAACCTCCTCGTTCATGCCAATGTGGACACATTTATAGTTTTCAGATCCTTGACTCCGCTTTTGGTTGCTATTGCCGACACATTCTTCCGGAAGCAACCATGCCCTTCCAAGCTCACATTCTTATCCCTTGTAATCATATTGGGAGGAGCAGTTGGCTATGTGATAACAGATTCCGCCTTCAGCCTAACAGCATACTCGTGGGCGCTTGCTTATCTGGTGACAATTACAACGGAGATGGTGTACATCAAGCATATTGTTACGAGTCTGGGTCTGAACACATGGGGTTATGTGCTGTACAACAACCTTCTTTCGCTCATGATTTCCCCCATCTTTTGGTTTCTGACAGGGGAGCACAAGTCGGTCTTCTCAGCTGTCAAATCACGGGGTGAGAGTTGGTTCCAGCTCGACGCCTTTGTTGCGGTAGCATTGTCATGCGTGTTTGGATTGCTCATCAGCTTCTTTGGCTTCGCGGCTAGGAAAGCAATCTCTGCCACTGCATTCACGGTAACTGGGGTTGTGAACAAGTTCCTCACAGTGGCGATCAATGTGACGATCTGGGACAAGCACGCGAGCGCATTTGGTTTGGTTAGCCTTCTGTTCACTCTAGCTGGTGGAGTACTCTACCAGCAATCAGTTACTGCAAAAGGACATATTGCAGCACCACAGCATGAACATGCATCAGAACAACATAAGAATGATAGTGACAGTGCCGAGTATGATGAGGAGAAACATTTCATCTGATGAACGCCCTGTTGCATGAAGAATGTCATTCTTAGCTTTAGATTGACAGGTTTGTCCTTTATTTTTGTTCAGTAGGCCCTCACTTTTGCTTGACCATTGCAACAGAACCATACAATGCCAGTTTATTATGTAATATTTGTCTACAACTAGAAGTTTCCTTCTGTCTGCACTATCATTTTCTACTGGAAAAAAACTAGGCTTAATCACTGTTGTTTGTGGTAGTGCTGATGCCTGTTCTAAACTTGTAATACACTAACAGTATAGACACCTCATATAATTCTTGATATTATATATGGTGGGCACTGATGCCTGTTGTTGTAACCGAAAACAAGAAAGTGGGGTAGGTATTAATCGTTAGTTGCACCTAAATACTTCTAAGCTAACGAGCTTTGGGGGTTGCAAAATATCAAAGGGGCATATACTATGCCTCAGAACAAATCTAAAAGAAACGTAGCCGTATCTATTTACTCTACTACAACTCTAGAGTTGACCATGTTTTGTTCTTGTTCAAGGACTACGAAGAGTAGTAAATGACAAACAGGGTAGCTAGCTAGAACATTAGCTGCTGCAGCCTGATGCATCATCACCTGGAAGGAAGCTGGAAGACCCTGGGGACAAGGAAATATTGTCATGATGGTGGCAAGTTCACCATGCTGTGTGATGGCATCAGTTGCCTCTTGTTCAGCTCTGTGGTTTAGGTAAGTTCTTAGTGTTTTTCTTCTCCATGTGCTCTGTCATGGCTGTGATGTGTTTTGGCTATCTATTCGATGAGCAATACCCTGAATTATGGCGCTCGTGGCCATTTGGCCATGTAGCTTCTAAGTTGTGTTTCTATGAAATTGACATGTAGGCCTGGTTTGTTATAGGTAGCATTTCCCTTAAGCCACTGTGGTTGATTGTTTTATGCCGTGGGCCTATTTTTTTTTTATGAACACCGCTAGTTGGTATTCTGTTGACTGGGTGATGCTTTGCTTGTTCTGTGTCAATATATCTAGGCCTGGCTGTTATAGTGTCTTGACAGATATTCGGTATTATTGGTTCTACATTGTTTTGGTACTAGAACCGAGTGACACTAGTCTTGAGCCAGACATATGTTTGTGCACATTGAACTATCTATTGTATGGCGGCTCAACTCGAATAAGAGCTTGGCTCCTAATATGATGAATGTTCATGGTATTGATGTTGTAGATATATTTTGTTCTAGCTGACCTATAGGTGTTGCTGCCTAATTATTTGTTGCATGTTGCCCCATCAAGAGTTGCCTTTGGATGAATTACTGGCTAGCTGGTTTTTGCTTCTGTAGCATCTCTAAATATTTGTCAAGTTACTGCTCTCACAAGGTTAAGCTCGTAGTCCTTAATCCCATTTCGTGTCCCTGATTTGCAGGTGAAAAAGAGAAGTTAAAGATTTGAAGTAGGTAGCTTAATTTGTATTCTTCTAAAATGCTTTTGTGACAATTCCTGTACAATTGAATTGTAAATTGTGATACTCCAGATCACAACTTGTAAATGTAGTCTCCTTATGTCTCCAAATAAACTTGTTAGTTGAGTTCTTTATTATCCAACATTTGCCATGTGATGAAAATGTCCATATAAGGGGGAAGTCATGCCAAAATTTTCCCAAAACCAGCTTGCTGATTATCCTATGCATGAACGGCTGGTCTAATTCTCCAGCCTATCCGTATATATAAGTGGAACTAGGAGGTGAAGCTAGCATCTTTGTGCAGCTAGCTAGGTACAAGTTGGTCGATTCAATGAGGAGCCTAAGCTTGGTATTTGTATTGATATCCATATGCATACATGGCTCCTGCCAGGATGGATGGAAGCCGTGGCCAACGTTGCCATCAGTTGAGGAGCTCTGTCGGTGAGGAATGTGATGCATGTTCGTCATGTTGATGTCGGTATGGCATAAGTGCGCCTCGAGGCGCCTCCCTCTGTTGAGATGAACGGTCCCTCTGATACAGTCGATGGTGAATAGGAATGGCTCGCCATTACAAGGCGCCATCCCTCTGTTGAGATGAACGGTCCCTCTGATACAGTCGATGGTGAATAGGAATGATTTGAAAGATATGTAGGAAGGCGGTTATTGAGCTTGTTTTGTTGTGTTGAGGAGTAGAGAAGATCTGATATGAAAGATGGTTGATGGATAATTAAAAAGAGCAAATTCCTGAAGTCTGGCTGTGAGAGGTTGTAATGAAAAACCCGACGGGAACGTTTTGTTCTTTTCAAAGATCTCTGCATATGTTGAGTGATCTCCCATCTTTCCGACCTATCGTTCCTCAACTGACATTAATGCAAAATCCTAACGATACCTGATTCTAGGCTATGTCGCCATGGTCGAGCTGCTGAGCTCCAGTGGGCTCAATGGCCTTCCCTGGCTTTCCTACTTCGTCTATGTTATCTTTGCTCTGCTATAGGAAAGTTTTTTTTCCGAGGGGGAGTGGGGGTGTAATTTAGCCCAAAATCGTGCAATTTTTTTCCATCTCAGCAAGCTTCGCCACTGTCTGGGTAGCAAAACAATATTGATCAATGCAATTCATGAAAGGGGCAACTCATTAAGTTCAGCTCCTATTGTGTTGAACAACAATAAGCAACTCGAAATGGGGCAATATGCTATCGTGAGGTGGACAAGAGCGTCATCATCAACCTCAAGTGAAATATGCGCAAGGCAAAGGTATGAACTCGATAGGGGTTTGTTCATTATTGGTCTCGTGGTGTTAGTTGTGAGACCGGATTATAGAATAGATAGGCGTACTATTAAGAGAAGCTCTCAAGTGAGTAACTTCATCGTATCATTCGAAGAGACCTTAAATCTTTGGATCATTGGGGTCATTTTTCTTGGTTCTTATTTAGTTCTTATCCATGAGAGGATTTGGAGCTTGTGTTAATCTCCATGACAAGCTCTAGTTCAATGAAAACGGATTTCATATGATTTCTCTATTGCGTTTTCATTGACCTTCTCGTTGACCTTTCTTCGTCACTAATTTTTAGTCTCTAGTATTTCCCAAAATAATTGCATGTCAATAAAAAAATGGGTCCATTTGAAATCCGGAAGATCCGTGTAACTAAAAAAATACGTAAAATAGTGATTTCCTGTTTGCATCATTAGAAACAAATATAGGGAGACTTTGTGGAAAATCCCTAAATCAATGTAAAACATGTTGGGAACCTCACATATGATGCAAATATCAATGAATATCGTATAATAAACACAAAAGTTGATGGATATATTTTACATGTGTCAACTTTGTAGCTCAACTCTCTTCTCGATCCGTGATATGTGATTCACCCAAATAACCCTTAGTCGATCGCATCGGTTAACACTTAACCGAGTCACGCATGGCCAGGCTTTCTGAATCATATCATCCGAAAGGGTCCAGAGAATATCTCTTCAAGTGGAGAGGTAAAATCACATCTTCGTTATCCATGTCACGCAGCTTGTTTCTCAGTTGAACCGAACTCTGCCTTTATAACTGACTTATTACATAACATCGTTTGACAGAACCTAAGTCAGTCAATCCACAACTCGGATCATGCAACAACCTCAGGTCTAAGGAGAGACATGCAAATGACGACTTTGCTCGTTGCGTCACAAGATGGACCAGTCTGACTCGCTAAACACTTTAGCCGAGTCCGTGTATGTCCGATTAGCATCACCATGCACATGACAACTGGAACAAAGTCATCATCCGACTTGCACATTAGTCTAAGTCGCGTGTCCAACACAACCTCTATGACTAAGGATAAATTAGTATGAACAACATAAGCATATAGTTCCACAGCCGAATCACACGTATTCGATGATATATGCAAGAGTTCATACAAGAACAACCTTACTTACTTTATGAATACATTAGAAAATATAGCATCCATGATTGCCTTAGAGCATGTTTCCAACACCTATGACACTAACGCGCCCGGAGAATCCAATGCCATCGATGTTGATGGCGCGGCCCCAAATGCAGGTAGTGCACCGCTGAAGAGGCCGAGTGGATAGATCAGCTCCAAGCCGGAGGCCAAGTGAGATGCCTCCTCGCTAGCAGTGGCGGAGACAATGAAGAATTTTTTTGCCGACAAGGAGGTGTCGAGTGAGAAGAGGGACGAGAGAAAGCGGAGGGCAAGAAAAAAGACCATCAAGAACTACTATGAGATACAAACCAAGAAGCTCGAGATTGAAGAAATCAATGCACGTGGCCGCAAAGGAGGTGGGTAATAAGAAAATTTAGTTGGAGATCGTCTTGCTCAGCAAGAAGGCCAAGATCATGGCGACCCCCTTGACCGATGACATGGACCCTATTCACCAGGCATGGCTCGAGAAGAAGAAAAGATCATTTTAGCTCGGGATATGTGATTTGTGTACCATGCTTTTGAAACTCTAGTGTGCCGGCCTGTTGTATTTGAACTTATTGTATTGCAACTTTGCCTTCTATTATTTTTGACGAATTATTTGCTATTTTTTTTGCGACCGACAATGTTAAATATTAATTTTAAAAGACATTCATTTTCTAGGACGCAAACAAAATACAGGTCGCCGTTAGGGCCGCTACCACTCCCAAATGGACCGCGAATTTTCCCTTGTACACGGACCGCTACATCCAGATAAATCAAACTAAAATACGATCCGTTATACGGGTGGCCGTTGGAGATAGCCTATACCTACTTTAAGTCATGAATATTGGATTTACATCAACACAACCTAAAGGCTAGCAAGGCTAACATTAATTTTCTTCTCTTATATTGTGAGATAATTAAGGCAACACTAATTAAGTGCAAGTCAAAGATCATCCATAGCTAACAGCCAAAAATAACCCCAAAAACTCGTCGGTGGGTGAAGCAAACTCATCCATCGGCAGTTACTGTCGCGAGGAGGACACCGAGGACAAAGACAAGGAGCTTGCGGCCATGGAACCCCCCGAAATCGACTTCCGTCGCCTGCTTTTTCTCCAACGGTGCCATCTGCCTCGAAGTGAGTAAACTAGGTACGCCCCGAGCTAACAGACGACAGCAACGCCTGGGCGTCGATAGGCGTGATTAGTTACTGTCGCGGCGCTGACAGAACAGCGAGCTTGGAGCCATGGAAGTGATGTGGTGCGTCACTTTTGATGGATGCGCTCCCAAGTCTCTCCTGCCCTTTTCCCTTTCCCAGAGAAGCTGGCCTCTTCCACGTCTGCCGCACCGTGTCATGGTCGCGTGTTAGGCTTTCGTTGTCGCCGTCGCCTTCCCGGTCAACTCCACTACCATTTCAACCTTTGCCCTGTTCAACGACAATACGAGTAGAAGTGCTCACGCAGTTCATTGCCCCGTCTTCCTCCTATAAAAGCCTTGTCCATAGATAAAGATTTGATTGTTAGTCCTAGAAAGCATCCAGAGAGAGAAGGAAGAAGAGGTCAGGGACGATGAAGTCCAACAGGAACCTCTCGAGAGCGGAGGGCCGGAGGCTGGGGAATGCGGCGCTGATCGCCTTCATGCTCGGATCCCTCCTCCTGCTCTCCGTCATCAGGGCAAGGTTCTCCCCCATCGGTACGCGATCGAACACTTGGATCTTTGATTGTGTTGATTCATTAATTCTTGTGTTCTTGGTTCTGAAATGGTGATCCTGGGTGGCGGTTTGACCTTTTCCTTGGCTGGGTAACGTGCTGCAGGCAAAACAGGGGATGCCATCAAAGCAGAGGAGGAGCGGCAGGGGTTGGTAAGCAAGGACAGCGTCAAGATGGAGACGGCCGATGAAGCTGCAGTTTCAACTGGTAAGTTTCGTGCGACCAATTCATTCTCATGGGTGGAAATCGAATGCAATTTGTGGAGCTCAGCAGCCCCCACCAGATCTGATGTTGAGCTGAATTTGCAACCTGCAGCAGAGGACGAGGAAGGAGAGGCTCACCCCAAAACCGCAGGCACGTCCAGCGGTGGCGGCGGCGTAAGCACGAGTACCCCGGTCGTCACCGTTGACGCCACGGACCGCGTGATCAAACCGGTGTGCTACGAGACGAGCCGGCGGTCGGACACGTGCGAGGCCGCCGGCGACGTCCGCGTGCAGGGCCGCAGCCAGACCATCAACGTCGGCCTGCTGGATCACGAGTGGAGGGTGAAGCCGTACTGCCGGAAGCACGACGCGTTCGCGCAGTCGCACGTCAAGGAATGGACGCTCCGGCCCCTCTCCTCCGACGGCGCGGCGCCGCCGCCGCAGTGCACGGTGAACAGCTCCGCGACGGCGTTCGTCATGTCCACGGGCGGGTTCACGGGCAACCTATTCCACGACTACACGGACGTGCTCATCCCGGCGTTCATCACGGCGCACCGGTTCGCCGGCGAGGTCCAGTTCCTGGTGAGCAGCTTCAAGTCGTGGTGGACCAACCGTTACCTGCAGATCTTCCAGCAGCTGAGCAAGCACGAGGTGATCGACATCGACAACGACGACGAGGTCCGGTGCTTCCGCAACGTGGTCGTGGGCCCGACGTTCCACAAGGAGCTGGGCATCGACGCGTCCAAGGCGCCGCCGGGGTCTTCCATGGTGGACTTCCGGGCCATGCTGCGGGGCGCGTTCGGGCTGGAGCGGGCCACGGCGGAACCCAGCGGCGACCGGTGGGACATCCGTCGGCGGCCGCGGCTGCTGATCATCGCGCGCCGGAGCTCGCGCGCGTTCCTGAACGAGCGCGCCATGGCGGACATGGCCATGAGCCTGGGGTTCGACGTGCGCGTCGGGGAGCCGGACATCACCTCGGACGTGTCCAAGTTCGCGCGGCTGGTGAACTCGGCGGACGTGATGGTGGGCGTGCACGGCGCCGGGCTGACCAACATGGTCTTCCTCCCCGCCGGCGCCGTGCTGATCCAAGTGGTGCCCTACGGCGGGCTGGAGTGGCTCGCCCGGAGCACCTTCCAGGAGCCGTCGGCCGACATGCAGATCCACTACATGGAGTACATGATCCAGCTCGACGAGACCACGCTGAGCGAGCAGTACCCCAAGGACCACCCCGTGCTCAGGGACCCGAACTCCATCCACAAGCAAGGCTGGAACGCGCTCAAGACGGTGTACCTCGACAAGCAGAACGTTAGGCCGCACCTGGGCAGGCTCAAGATCACCTTCTTGGAGGCGCTCAAGCTCCTCCCCCATGGACAACAGCAGGCCAACAACAACTGATTGAGCAATACGGCCGGCATCATGTCTATGTACATTGCGCGCTAGCTGCGATCGATCGATCGATCGTTTCCATGATAATCTAATCTTGGATTATAGGTACGTAGTAGAAAAACATAGATGGTGGGTTCATTTGTTGTCCAGTTTCTTTCGTTGTTTGAAGGCTGCGCTCAGCGGCCGGAGTTCTTACAGTTACAGCTTCTATACAAATGCATGGAGATGTACGTAGTAGGAGATGCATTTTCATCTCCAACTTGTTTCTACCCCTGCATCCGGTTTGTAGGAAGTCCTGCAGCAAAAATGGTGTGGTGCGATTGAAGAAGCATATGGAATCTATCAATCTAATACAAAGCGAGCATTCCAATCACCATGTGTTTGTAAAGATTATTAAATTGGCGTGTTCATCTGAAGCAACCTTCTCCAAAAGAAGATCAGAAGTAAGCTACAAGCTACATCATCCTTTACCTACTTGACTATAGCTTACATCATCCAAAAGATGAATTCCTTATTCAGTTGGCATGTTCACATAAGGAAGTTTGTAACTGAGATCGATATCGCCAACGATCGACTAGCTCTTCTACCTGTAGAGCACCTGAAACTCAAAACGGCATGACAGCCTCACACGTTAGAGGCAATCTGGCGTCGCTAGGCAGCAGCCATTTGTTACATATAGCTCGCTCGCGTGGTCGGCGAAGCAAGGTCAAAACTGCAAACGTGAGCTGGGCGCTTCGTGCCGAGGATGGAAAATGCCACCGTCCCATCTACATCGTTGTCTCCCACCAAAAACCAAAACAAATGCTCGACACCCGGACAGTGCAGAAAGATTTATCTGGACTGCAAACCTGCGAGATCATGTCCGAGTGTTGCTAATACTTTATAAAGAAGGTTCCAAACTATTTTTTCCCCTAAAAAATACTTTAGAATCTTATTTATAACTCAGCATGCCAATGAAACGAGGGAAAACCTGCAGTCCTGCACTCAGGTAGTTAGAAAACTAGGATGCCGTGTGGACTTGTTCCCATCACGGGATGAAGATGCAGACATGTAGGATTGTCGCATGCTTGCATGGATTGTGCAAAGCCACCCACAATTGCCGCTGCAAAATCAAGAAAGAGACAAACGTCAAAGCAAAAGCTTGGGCGTAGATTGTGCTGCGTGCTTTGTGGATCTGGTAGCTTGCCGTAATGAAAGTATGCAAGGCGCCAAAGCACCTCTCTTCACTGTACGCGCCCTAACTGATCAGCGAAAACGGAAAAGAATTTGTCAGAATCCCGCAAATTGTTAGAACTCTAGCTTCACCTCTGGATCCAATCTAACTCTCCTCCACCTCCCGCAATTCAAGATTTTGTTGCTCAATTTTCTCGGTCAAAGTTTGTCTTGAAATATATGTACGCCTTATTCATTGAAACAGAGGTACGTAGTATGCGTTTTAGATATTTAAATGTGAAGTAGATACGGATCAAAACGAGTGAAACTACGCAGTAAAATGCATCTAGATATGTGCATTTTCAAAAGAAAAAACCAAAACATTTTATAATAGTGGACAAATGGAGTAGTACTTTTTGTTTTATTTTAATGTCACCAAACATCTCTCAAATGGAATGCGAATATTCCGCAACTACTTGCGGGTGCACCCCATTTTTTGTGACACTTTCAAGTCTCTGAAAAATGTAAATTAAAATTGTAGACATTGGTTATGCTATATGTTTTGAACCTGGAAATTTTTGTTTCAAAATATGAATCATATGTGACCTGTGCAAAAAAGAAAAAAACATAGGTGAACAGTTTCATGTACTATTTACACATCATTTGTTCTTTTTGTGTAGATCAAATATGATCATATTTTCGGATGAAACTTCACAAATGCAGAAGATACAACACAATGTAGGTCCATAATTTTAGTTTGTATTTTTAGAAACTTAGAAGTGTCATAGAAAAATGAGTTGCACCCAAATATTCCACAACTAGTTGTGGTGCACCCCATTTTTTTGTAACACTTTCAAGTTCCCGTGGCCGAGAAGCCAAGGAGTATTTTTATTCTTAGTCTTCATGACACGGTTCTTGTTGATATTTGTTGGTGTGGCCTTGGTAATAGTGTGGCCCCTTCTTTTAAGGCTTTTTGGGAAGACTGTTTGCCTGGTCTGCAGATGCTTGTGTGGCTGCCCATCTAGGTCCGAGCAGTGCCCCCATCAATATATTTGATGTGATTGTTTTTTTAACAAATACAGGCAGGGCGCCAAATTTCATTTCAGCTCAAATACAAAGTACAACATGTAGTACAAAACCCCGTAGACCAAAATTTTGAAGAGATAGTGCTATAGTACAAACCACCGTAGACATCTTTCAATGCTTCAATGTGACACTGTCTCTTAGTTCTTCTACCAAACTTTATGGGTACATAGGAAATGTGGGATCCCCTTTTATCCTAGATATGACCTCTTAGTGCAATTCAATAAAAGAACTCATCAAATCTTCTACCAATCATCCAATTAGATTCACGTAGTTTCAATTAAGGTAGCCTATGTTGTGTTAAATATTTGGTCTATGTAAAATGCAACTCATTCTTACTGACATGACAAACTCACATACGACTAATAAGAGACGGTCATCGGACATGCCTAGGACATAGTAGTATGTTTTTTCTCATCCATTTACACCCACCCGAGAAGATGCCATGTGTCAACCAAGATCTCAAAACAAATGTATTCTTCCCGTGATAAATTCGTTAATACTTTATTCATCACTATAGATTATGTACAAAAGATAGGGAGTATGATAGTGAAAAACAGATGTGTTTTGAGATTTGTGTTGACATCTGAAGTGAGTGTACTTTGAAAAAAAGTAAAAGAGCTCACCATGTAGGATTTTCATCCGATTTAATCAGGAGCTGAAGATTTGATTTGTTCGTGGCCAACAAGACAATGTTCTATTTTTGCAAAATAAAAACAAGACATTGTATGCACAGATCTTTGCGTGCTGCCATGTGTTTGTTGATGAGTTGCACATTAAATCCACCATTTAAGTGTAAAAAAATATCATATTGACTAGAAATATTCAATCTTGCATGTTTCTTGAGATGCTCAAGGAGCCGTGGCCCATCGTGATTGTAACTACTAAACTGAAGAACGATGTTTTTTACACTCCCACAACCTTACATTTCTAGGTAATATTCTCTGCAAGGGAAAAAAATTGAACCCTCAATACCCTATAAATAAATTTGTGCTTAGAACAAAACTGTGTTGTGAAATTTCACAGGGGCAATGACAACAAACCTAGCATTGTTATTTTTTTTTGAGAAACACAGTACAAACGCAGACGCTCACATACACGCGCATACACTCACCCCTATGAACGCACACACGCACACCCTACCCCTATGAGCACCTCCGGAAGACCGAGCCGGCGGATTGGATCTTGAAATTGACGAAGTCACCACAGGCGCCTCGGTCGACGGGAACGTCGCCTCCCACTGAATGAATATTCCGCCTTTATGAGACACACAGATGTCAAACCTGGGGTTTGAACTCTGGTGGGCTGGGGATACAACCATCCTCCTAACCACCCAACCTCAGGTTGGTTCTCAAACCTAGCATTGTTATAAACCTCACTGAATCGATAACAAGGATTGAAACGCAGTAATACCTCGAGTTTCCCCTTAGTTCTTCGAAATTTATATATTCCACTTGTGGCATGAGCCCTGCATTAACTTAAAAAATGCCACCTTCAATAGTGTAAGGGTATTTCACCCTTATCCATTATTTTGGTAACGATGACACCGTGCTAAAGTATTTGGCCTAATATGTTCTCAAGGTTAATCTCAGGTATTAGGCAATGAGGCATAAATGGTGTATCAAAGGAACAAGAAGACTAAAGGAGACCCCCACTTCAACAACAATCAAAAAGGGTCTACAGCAAACCGGTCAGCCCGGTCCAACCGGCCACAACCGGCCAGTCCGGCGCACAGCTCGATCCACCGGTCGCCAACCGGAAGTCCGGCGCACGACCGGTCGCCGGTCGCCAACCGGGCTCTTCACCGAACGCAGCGAGTCCGGTTGCCGACCGGTCAACCGGCCTACGACCGGTCCGGCGCACGGCCCGGTCGACCGGTCGCAAACCGGCGCTAACCGCCGCTAACCGAGGAGCTCCAGGACCAGCAAAAGGCGTCCGGTCACTGGCCCGGTCGGACCGGCCTCACCACCGGGCTGTCCGGTCTGTGGCCTGGTCGACCGGGTTTGTCGAGGAGAAGCTGAGGTGGCAAGTGACAACGGCCATATTTCGAAGAACACTATAAATAGCCCTTCTCCTACCTCTAGACAGTTAGGCAACACATTACAAGCTGTTCTTGAGCTCTCTCTCTCTTACTCCATTGCTAGAAACACCAAAAGCCTCAGATCTCCCTCCTCCTCCACTCAAACTCAAATCCCTCCGGGGAATCATTAGAGGAGGACCCGATCTACCGTTCTACCAAGCCAAATCTCATTCCCCCTTGTATTCATTGAGAAGCTTGCTTCCTAGGGTTCCTTGGAAACCCTAGGTAGGCAAGAGGAGTCCGGAAGCATCCGGGCTGTGGATTTGCTCCGGGCAAGATTGTGAAGGTTTGGAGGCTACCTCAAAGTCTACCACAAGTGAGTGAGCTATTCCTTCGTGGGATAGGCTCCGGAGAATAGGGTGAGCCTTCGTGGCGCGGGGAATCCTTCGTGGGACCTCCACTCCTCCAAACGTGACGTACCTTGTTGCAAAGCAAGGGAACACGGGAATACATCCTCGTCTCCGCGTGCTATCGGTTATCTCTAACCGAACTCCTTACTTGTGATTTAACTGCCTGAGAGAGCCTTCGTGCTTGAGTTAGTTGTATCCTCATATAGGTTGCTTCACCTAGTTTGCATTAGGCTCATCTTTATATTCCGCAAAGCCTAATATTGCAAAGAAAGAATTAAAATTTGTAGAAACCTATTCACCCCCCCTCTAGGTTTACCATCTCTATACTTTCAATTGGTATCAGAGCCTGGACTCTTATTAAGGGCTTCACCGCCTTAAGAGTGAGATGGATAAACTCTTCGAGGGTCTAGATGACGACTCTAACCTTTCGGTTAAAGAGATGAAATCTAGATTCTTGGCATATGAGGCCGAGAAGAAGAAAAAGGAGGATGAGTTACAAAACCAAATGACAGAAATGTCTGCCATGCTTAAGAACCTAACTGCGGGTGGAACTCCTAGTGGGACTTCGGCCTCTAAGGAAACCTACCATGATGTTAACCATGACTATCCCAAAAACACTTCACCCATGCCTCATATAAACCATAGTGGGACCGTTCCCCATTATGATGGAACTCACTTTCCACATTGGAAATCTGCTATGGAATCTCATATTCGCAGCTGCAGTGTGGAGCTATGGGAGCTCATTGTTCATGGACATCGGGAGCCACAAGATCCTACTCGGTTGACCTCCACCGAGTTCTACAACCGTCAACTCAATGCATCCGCACGTGACAAGATTAGAAGTGGCATCAACCGCAAGCTTCTTGATCAAGTCGATGACATTGTCTCCGCTAAAGAGTTGTGGGATCGGATCGTAGTACTCCAAGAGGGAACCGATTTGATCCAATCAGCTCTCTATGAGACCGCAAAGCAAGAGGCCCACCAGTTCATGATTCGAGATGGAGAATCCGTATCCGATGCCTATGCTAGGCTTGGTGCTCTGAAAGTAAGGGTCAAGGGACTTGGTGCTGAGAAGTACAATGACGGCTTCGAGATGAACGAAGCCTTCATAAAATCCAAGGTCATTGCTATGATTGCCGTCAAACAAGAAGACACCAACCTTGCACTCAACTTGCAAATCATGACCAAGAGTGCCGATCTCAACTCCGATGATCTAGTCTCCTATGTGGCCGCCAATGAAAGCATGGCCAAAGCCGGAAAGAGGCTCAAGGCAATGAACCGTGTTGATGAAGCCTCACACAACCATGAAGCGTCACACAACCTTGCTCTCAAAGCTAGAGCCGACCATGGAAGCAAAGAAGACTATGAAATTGAAGAAGATGAAGAGATGACTTCAACTAGTGACATTGCTACCGATTTTGTTTCTTTGCCAAGAAGTACAAGGCAAAGTTCCCAATGCTCCTCAATGACAAGAAGAAGAAGAGAACTTGCTACAATTGTGATGAAGATAACCACTTTGCAAATGAGTGCCCTTATGAGAAAAGGGTAGACAAGCCAAAGTTCATCAAAGGGGTCAAGCCAAGATTGAAGCCGAACCCAATCAACGATCGGTACAAGAAGAACAAGGGAAGAGCTTTTGTTGGGGCCGAGTACTTGTCCGATGAAGAAGAGGAAGATGAGGAGAAGGAGGCCGGAGTGGCCGGTTTAGCTTACTCTAAGCCCGGGTCACTCTTCACATATGACTACTCCAAAGATTACTCCACGGAGAATGATGTTGGCTCTTCCTTCATGGCGAGAACAACTCAAGATGATGACTCCGATGACTCTCCCTCCTCTCCAATCATTGGCTCTTGTCTTATGGCAAGGGAAACCAAGGTAATGGAACCTCCACCTTCCCTATCTAGTGTTCTTGATGATGAAAACGAAGATCTAGAAGAATTAATAGTGCTTAAGGAACTCTATGATGTTAGATGCACCCTTCGTGGTGAAGCTCTTGTCAAGTTTGATTTCTTGATGGACTCACTCAAAGAAAAGGATGAGTCCATTGAGGAATTAGAATATCAATTGAATGAGAAGGAACGGAGATTCAATCTCCTAAGACAAGAGCTAAAAACCGAAAGGTGCATATCTCAAGGCCTTAAGCAACAAATTGAAACTTATGAACTTGATAAAGTTAAGGACCTAGAAACTATTGATAGGGCTCAATTATTGACCCAAGAGCTCAATGCCTCAAAGGAGGAACTTGAAGTTGCTCATGCTTCTCTCACTAGGGATCTTGACCACCTTGAAAGAGCTAACAAGCTTGTCAAGGATGAGCTCAAGAAACTTGGAGAGAACCATGATCTACTTCAAGAGTCCTACAAAAGGGCTCTTGGATCAATGAAGGATCCCATTGATGTTGAAAAGCTTGCTTGTCCCTCCATTTCCTTTACTAGTGAGCATGCTAAACTTGTTGAGGAACATATTCGTTTACAAGAGGAACTTTCTTTGCATGTTGAGACCAATGCATATCTTGAGTCCTTGGTGACCAAATATGGTCTTGATTATCATCCTAATGAATCTTCTTGTGAGCAAGCATCTATTCTTGAGGAAAATGTTAGGCTAACAAAGGAACTTGCAAAGTTCACCACCGCCAAGAACAAGATGGGATTGGATGACCTCTTGAGTAAGCAAAGGTCAAACAATCAAAAGTATGGACTTGGATATACTCCCAAGTCCCACAAGAAGAACAACTACAAGAAGGAGAAACCCGCTCAAGATAAGAACAAGAAGGTCACTAACAATGGCAAAGCCTCAAAGGGCAAAGCCACAAGTGGTGACCGCACGGGGCCAAACGATCACTATGCATTATTTGTTGATTATTATGGTGATGTCTATGCTAACTATGTTGGCCCTCCTAATGGCTATGCTTATAGAGAGTACTCAATTTGGGTACCAAAAGATATTGTTGCCATTGCAAAGGAACCCATTAATCGATGGGTTCCTAAATCCTCTACTTGATTTTGTAGGGGTATTCCTCCGGTGGTCCAAAATGGGTGTTTGATAGTGGATGCACCAATCATATGACCGGAGGAAAGGGTGTGCTTGATCAATTCATTGAAGATATCAACAAGAAGTCAAGCATTACCTTTGGTGACAACTCAAAGGGAAAGGTACTTGGGTATGGCAAGGTAGCAATCTCTAAGGACTTGTGCCTTGAGACGGTTATGCTTGTTGAACACCTTGGCTATAACTTACTTTCTATATATCATCTTGCCGATGCCGGTTACAATTCATATTTCACTAAATATTATGTGCAAGTCTTTAGGAGTGACAATCTCAAATTGGTCCTTGTTGGATATGTGGAGAACAACCTTTACGTGGTTGACCTCTCGAAAGAGAGCCCCTCCTTCTCCACATGTCTAATGGCGGCCAAGCATGACGAAGGATGGTTGTGGCATCGCCGCCTTGGTCATGTTAACATGAGGAATCTTAAACAACTCCTAAAGGGTGAGCATATTGTGGGACTAACCGGCGTTTCTTTTGAGAAAGATCGTGTTTGTAGTGCATGTGTAGCCGGAAAGCAACTCAAGAAGAAGCATCCCATCAAGAGTATTGTTACCACATCTATGCCTTTGGAGCTCCTTCATTTGGACCTCTTTGGGCCATCACATTATGATACTCTTGGTGGGAGCAAGTATGGACTTGTTATTGTTGATGATTACTCAAGATACTCTTGGGTCTTTCTCCTTAAGTCTAAGGACGAGACCCATAGAGAGTTCATCACCTTCGCCAAGAAAGCTCAACGTATGTATGAATCCGAGATCAAGGCAATTAGGACCGACAATGGCACCGAGTTCAAGAACTACACTATGCAAGAGTTTGTGGATGATGAGGGCATCAAGCATGAGTTTTCGGCGCCATACACCCCTCAACAAAACGGTGTTGTTGAAAGGAAGAACCGGACTATCATTGAGATGGCAAGAACCATGTTGAGTGAATTCAACTCACCCCACAACTTTTGGGGAGAAGCCATCTCTACGGCCGTCCACTACTCCAACCGGCTCTTCCTCCGTCCCCTCCACAACAAAACTCCATACGAGCTCCTTACCGGTAACAAGCCTAATGTCATGTATATTCGTGTCTTTGGATGCAAATGTCTTGTTAAGAACAACAAAGGAAAGCTCGGTAAATTTGAAACTAGAACCATAGAGGGTATATTTGTTGGATATGCGGAGAACTCTCACGCCTATAGATACTACAACCGGTCCTCCGGGACTATTGAAGTATCTTGTGACGTGGTGTTCTTGGAGGATAATGGCTCCCAAGTGGAGCAAGTTGTTCCATGTGTTGCAGGTAATGATGATGATCCATCTAGTGCCATCAAGCATATGGGCATTGGACACATCCGGCCCATGGAGGTTCATAATGATGATCAAGATGATGGAGTAGATGTCTCAAGCACGCCACAAGTGGAGCCTAGCTCAACTCAAGCCGAACCATCAAGTGCAACTCAAGAACCATCCTCTACTCAAGATGAGTCGCAATCCGAAGAACAAGAAGAAGATCCTCATTCCATGGAGCAAGATCATGATGACGATCAAGAAACATCCTCAACTCATGATCAAGCTCAAGTGGTCCCTCATGATCAAGTACTAGCAAGAGATGAATTCATTGATCATGAAGGAACCGTTCGGAAGATCAAGGCCGCTACAAGGGCAAGTGACATGAAAGTGGATCAAGTCCTTGGTAGCATCTCAAGAGGAGTGGTAACTCGTAGACACCATGCATTACTTATCACTTATTGTCAACATCATGCTTTTGTGTCTAGTTTTGAACCACTTAAGGTACATGAAGCCTTGGTCGATCCGGATTGGGTAATTGCCATGCAAGAAGAATTGGAGTGTTTCACTCGTAATGAAGTATGGTCTCTAGTTGAGAGACCCAAGGATCATCGCATCAATGTCATTGGGACCAAATGGGTATTCAAGAACAAGCAAGATGAGAATGGCATTGTTATACGAAACAAAGCAAGGTTAGTGGCGCAAGGGTTTGCCCAAATAGAAGGTATGGATTTTGAGGATACCTTTGCGCCGGTAGCCCGTCTTGAAGCTATTCGTCTTTGCTTGCATTTGCATCTTTCCACAATTTCAAATTATATCAAATGGATGTGAAAAGTGCATTTTTGAATGGTCCCCTAAAAGAAACCGCATATGTGGCTCAACCCCCGGGTTTCGAAGACCCATGCCGACCCAACCACGTGTATTTACTCCATAAGGCACTCTACGGTCTCAAGCAAGCTCCACGTGCTTGGTATGAGTTCCTTAGGGATTTCTTACTACATGATGGGTTTTGCATGGGTACGGTCGATTCCACCCTTTTCACCAAACGGGTTAAAGGGGGTGGCCTCTTTATATGTCAAATATATGTTGATGATATTATTTTTGGTGGAACTAACCCCAATCATAACAAAGCTTTTGAGCTATTGATGACTAGGAAATTTGAGATGTCCATGATGGGAGAGTTGAAGTTCTTTCTAGGCTTCCAAGTGAGGCAACTTGCAAAAGGCACCTTCATCTCTCAAGAAAAGTATGTGAAGGACATGCTCAAGAAATTCAACATGACCAATGCAAGCCCAATGAAGACACCCATGCCCGTAAAGGGGCAACTTGGTTCATGTGACGGTGAGAAGGATGTGGACATAAAGGTATACCGCTCCATGATAGGATCCTTGCTCTACCTTTGTGCCTCTAGGCCGGATATCATGCTAAGTGTAGGGATGTGTGCTCGTTTTCAATCCGCTCCCAAGGAGAGCCATTTAATGGCGGTCAAACGGATACTAAGATACCTTGTTCTCACTCCTACTCTCGGGCTATGGTATCCAAAGGGGTCAACCTTTGAACTCATTGGCTATTCGGATTCCGATTGGGCCGGTGATAAGGTTGATCGGAAGTCTACCTCCGGGGCTTGCCAATTTATTGGCCGGTCATTGGTGAGTTGGTCATCCAAGAAACAAAACTCCACCGCCCTATCCACCGCCGAAGCCGAATACATATCCGCGGCATCTTGTTGCACTCAATTGTTATGGATGAAGCAAACCTTGAAAGACTATGGTGTGTCTCTTGGTACGGTGCCTCTTCTTTGTGACAATGAAAGTGCAATAAAGATCGCCAATAACCCGGTTCAACATTGTCGCACCAAACATATTGACATTCGCCATCACTTCCTACGTGATCATGTTGCCAATAAGGATATTGATCTCACTCATGTGGGAACAACCTACCAATTGGCGGATATTTTCACTAAGCCTTTGGATGAAGCCCGCTTTGTTAACTTGAGAGGAGAACTTGGTATTCTTGATCCTAAAAACTTGGATTGATTAACTTCTTGCACTATATTCTTGCATTTATCTTGCTATCTAGCTTAGAGGCATAGCACATATGGGGATAGTCATCTTACCATGTCTTGGTATGATGCATACCTATGTGTGCAACATAAATAGACCCAATGTCATTATATGGACCCAAGCATGTCTCTTCGTGGTCACATGACATTTGCGCTTTCACATAGGGGGAGTAATCCCCCGCCCCTCATTGAGCCTTCATTACACTTCGATCTGACTATATAAGGCCCAATGATCTTATTGCAAGCATCATTTCCAAAATAACTTATGATTCTTGATATACACTTCGAATCATGCCCATTGTTGCTATTCACATCTTGTTTGGATTTTCTCTCCAATGGGTATGCCTAGAGAACTTTGTGTTTCCAACCCCATGTCTATGCTCATCTCATCATCATCTATCTATCTATATGTACATGTCATCATTTGAGCACTCACACACATTTACACAAAGCATAGGGGCAAAAACGAGGCAAAATTAGACAATTCTGGGCTGGCCGGTCCCTGGCCCGGTTGGACCGGGTCCCTGACCGGATGGTCCGGTTGACCGGGCGGCAACCGGGGTCTGGGCCGGGTCAGCCGGTCACCAGCCCGGTCGACCGGACTCCTGACCGGTCGCGCAGCCTACTATATATTGGGGAAGGGATACCCCTTGGGGTCATCTTCCCCATTGTTCCCCAATCCCCAACCTCCATGGCCGGCGCCCTGACCATCTCCACCATGATCTAGGCACTTCCCACCACAAGAACTTCCCCAAACTCCACCACACCATAGATCGGGCCCCTTGGAACATCTCCACCGAAGGATTTGGTCCCTCTCCAACTAGTTTGGGAATTTTTGAAGTTCTTGGTGTTCAAGCCCTCCCTCGTGTTCTTCTTGCTCTTTGATCAAGAAGGACAATGTCTTCGGGAAGTTGGAGTGGTGAGCCACCACGTGGTGGTGTTGCCAAGCGAGGTAGGACGGATCCTCCCCGCCGTTCTAGTAGTCGTGCACCCCCTCAAGCTCATCAAGGTACTGACACTAGCAGCTCAGCTCGGGGCAGAACCAAGTCTGTTGCTACCAAGCACAAGGATAAGAATATTGCCCAAGAGGATGATGAGGTAGTACCAACCATCAATGTTGGGGCTGCAAATCGTCTTGAGTGGCAGGAATGGAGGACAGTGAATCCGTATCGCTTTGAGAAGCCAACTTACACTCGTGCGGACAAGGCATTCTGGACCAACACACAAGCAGCCCTCTGGGAGGGTTTCTATGATTCTCATGAGTTTATGAAGCATGGTAATATTGTATCACCCAAGGCCATCAATCCTGACGAACTTGCCTTGCATGAAGCCACAAAGTATCGGTTTGTGGTTCAAACCTTGAAGAGTCTGGGATTGTATGACCTTGTGTGCCTCAAGCCTGATGATACTCAAGATGATCCTACCTTTTGTCCCCTCCTTGTCCGTCAGTTTCACTGTACTGTCTTCTTCCATGATGATGAAGACCGCACCCTCACTTGGATGACCGGCAAGACAAAGTACTCATGCTCCTACTCTCAGTTCCATGCAGCCATGGGTTGTGGTGATGACAGTGATCCAGGGTACAAGATTCATTCACGGTCCAGGCTTACTAGGGGTGACATCTCTTTCTGCTATCCTGCGAACCCTACGCCTGGACCTCCCACTATCTCTGGGATGTACTACTCCTATCTGGTACTTGCCAAGCTGTTCCGTGAGAACCTCATCAGCAAGTCTGGAGACCACAGTGAAGTCCGGAACTATCACCTCAACTTGATGTACTATTGTCATCCTGACAGGGTAAGGAAGATTGATGGCTGTGATCTTATCTACTGTGAACTGAAGAGAGCAATTATGGACCGCATGACTCCCAACTACGCCCAGTATGTTCAGCGGCTCATCAACTTCATTGTTCCCGCTCCTCGGAACGCTATTGGTGAAAAAGTCATCATGGATCCATTCAGGTTCCCCATTCAGGAGGCCACTCGTTCAGATGTTCCCTCCATGATGCCCACCACTGAGCGCCGCTCCAAGGCACACCATGATCATGATGCTAGCTCCAGTCACTCTCGGCGCTCCCAGCATGGGGCCGCTCGATTCTTCACATGCATGTTCCAAATGTGCAAGAACAGCAATGATGTTGCACATCAGACCATTACTATGACCCAGGAGACACGGAGGCGCCAGAATGACTTCATGGCCTCAAGGAACCACCCTGTTCCTCCTCCTGGACCTGAGATGGAGCCTGTGATAGCACCTCAGTGGGAGATGCCTCTTCTTACCGATGAGATGCTCCAGAACTTCGACTTCTCCGTGTACGCTCATGGTGCTCTCCCTACTAGGCCTGCTCGTGCTCCTCCTGCTGACTATGCTGATGATGATGCGGGTGATGATGATGCGGGTGATGATGATGCCGGTGATGATGATGCACGCGAGAGCTCCTCCTAGCTTGGGTTTGGTCACTACTGATGGGTGCGATAGCATCTCTCCTCTTTTCTTCGCCTTTTTGGTGTTCCGATGCCAAAGGGGGAGAAGAGAGTAGAGTCTAGACCACGGGGTTCTTTGATTGCCACAAGCCATGGGAGTTGCTTTATTTGGATTTTATATGGCTTGTGCTTGTTTACTTTGAGTTTTTCAAGAACCATTTGCTATTTCCAATAATTCGTGTATGGATATGTATGGACGACTATTATGTGTGCTACTCTATGTTAGGATGATTATGCTATGCTTATATATCTTGATATGCACATCTCCATACCATGCTTGTTTCCTAAAGATATTGGGGGAGCTTCTCATGTTTCACAAATGGTGCACTTTGCATTCAAACGCAAATTCTCCAAGTGCACACATTATGGGGGAGCTTTCGTAATATCTTATATGGAATCAAGGTTTAGAGCTTATCATAATATCTATTTGTGACTCTAGCTCGGTTTGTCATCGTATACCAAAAAGGGGGAGATTGTAAGGGTATTTCACCCTTATCCATTATTTTGGTAACGATGACACCGTGCTAAAGTATTTGGCCTAATATGTTCTCAAGGTTAATCTCAGGTATTAGGCAATGAGGCATAAATGGTGTATCAAAGGAACAAGAAGACTAAAGGAGACCCCCACTTCAACAACAATCAAAAAGGGGTCTACCAGAAATCCGGTCTGCAGCCCGGTCCAACCCAGCAACCGGCCGTCCGGCGCACAGCATCCACCGGTCGCCAACCGGGGAAGTCCGGCGCACGACCCGGTCGGCCGGTCGCCAACCGGGCTCTTCACCAGAACGCAGCGAGTCCGGTTGCCGACCGGTCAACCGGCCTACGGACCGGCGAGTCCGGCGCACGGCCCGGTCGACCGGTCGCAAACCGGGCGCTAACCGGCCGCTAACCGGAGGAGCTCCAGGACCAGCAAAAGGCGTCCGGTCACTGGCCCGGTCAGACCGGCCTCACCACCGGGCTGTCCGGTCTGTGGCCCGGTCAGACCGGGTTTGTCGAGGAGAAGCTGAGGTGGCAAGTGGCAACGGCCATATTTCGAAGAACACTATAAATAGCCCTTCTCCTACCTCTAGACAGTTAGGCAACACATTACAAGCTGTTCTTGAGCTCTCTCTCTCTACTCCATTGCTAGAAACACCAAAAGCCTCAGATCTCCCTCCTCCTCCACTCAAACTCAAATCCCTCCGGGGAATCATTAGAGGAGGACCCGATCTACCGTTCTACCAAGCCAAATCTCATTCCCCCTTGTATTCATTGAGAAGCTTGCTTCCTAGGGTTCCTTGGAAACCCTAGGTAGGCAAGAGGAGTCCGGAAGCATCCGGGCTGTGGATTTGCTCCGGGCAAGATTGTGAAGGTTTGGAGGCTACCTCAAAGTCTACCACAAGTGAGTGAGCTATTCCTTCGTGGGATAGGCTCCGGAGAATAGGGTGAGCCTTCGTGGCGCGGGGAATCCTTCGTGGGACCTCCACTCCTCCAAACGTGACGTACCTTGTTGCAAAGCAAGGGAACACGGGAATACATCCTCGTCTCCGCGTGCTATCGGTTATCTCTAACCGAACTCCTTACTTGTGATTTAACTGCCTGTGAGAGCCTTCGTGCTTGAGTTAGTTGTATCCTCATATAGGTTGCTTCACCTAGTTTGCATTAGGCTCATCTTTATATTCCGCAAAGCCTAATATTGCAAAGAAAGAATTAAAATTTGTAGAAACCTATTCACCCCCCCTCTAGGTTTACCATCTCTATACTTTCAAATAGTCACAAAACACAAAATCAGTTCAGAATACAAGTCTAGGTTCTGACCCCGATCAACCACACACTCGGCACTAGATAATCGAGAGTATACAAGCCAATACAACTATGAAGGGTACACAACTACTAATACTACTACTCCACACGATAGAGTGGAGTGAAGATGCTGAATAGCTCACATCCCAGCATCGAGGAGATCCCTATCCCTCGATCTCACCAGCATCCTCTGTCTCTGCAAGTAGATAAGCATAATATAATAATATATATAAAAGCTGCAAGGGTTTAAAGTCATCTCAGTGATTCTCTCATGGGTCATGAACAATACCAATAAACACAAAAAATATGAATATTACTTTAACAGAAAAACTGAAAAACTGCATCGTACATGGCTTATTTTATAACTGCCAAAAATACTACTGCCATCTTATATGGTACCTTCAAAAAAATATAGATACTTTATACTATTGTCGTCTTTTAAGCAGGCAAAATACCACAGCCTTTTTTTTTTACCTTTGGAAAAAGGTATTTACTCCACTGTCCATCACGTCTTTCAACCTGGGAAAATACTACTGAATTCTTTTGTAGCAATTCCGGATATAAAAATACTCCACCGTCCGCTGAGTATTTTATCCTATACATTTGCCCTATTTTAACCACGGAAAATACTATTTCCCTTTTTTTACGGTACATTTGGAAAATTACATTTACTCCAGTGGCGGAACTTGACAGAAAATCAGAGGGGGGGGAGCAAAATACGAGTATTTGTGTGGGATGCAAAAGTCTAGAAAATTTTCTTGTAATGTGCTCCAAATAAAGGTTTCCTTCTGAGTTTTCTGCAAAGCTGGGGGGTGGCGGGGCAGCCCTCCCTAGCTTGCCCTAAGCTCTTACTCCACCGTCCATCACATCTTTTAGCCAGAGAAAATACTGTTGTTTCTTTTGTAGCAGCTACGAAACAAAAAATAATCCATTGTCCTCTTTCGGCCGTGGAAACTACTACTGCCCTTCTTTTGCTCAACTCCGGAACATCTGTTGCCTTGGAGAAACTATTGCATTCTCTACTATCTCTCCGAAAAAACCTAAAATTAGGAGAAAATACTATTTTCTTCTTTATTGTGTCTCCGATAAATAGAATTATATATACACGTTAAAGTTAAAAAAAAATAAGGTTGCCGAGCTCTTCATGTGCTCAAGAACCGTACCCCGTTAATAGTGCTATATGAACATTAACTTCGGGAGATATTTTATATAACAAACCTTATGATATTTTATTATAAAACAAGTCTACGGTAGGCTCCCGATAGGCTCCGAGAGATACTAAGAAACTTGCCAACCGCAGCTAGGTTCCAATTATAATGTAAGAGTTTCCTAAATCCTGCCCACATAAACTGAGCTAGTGGGCAGCTGAAGAATATATGGTTACAATAGTCCAGCTCACCACAAAGCACACAAAGGTTTAAGACAAAGTGATCCTCCGCTATCACCAATGTTATTTAACCTCATAGCAGATATGTTGGCAATCTTAATCGCCAGAGCCAAATAAGATGGCCAAGTGGATGGGCTGATTCCACATTTAGTTGACGGGCGAATATCAATTTTACAATACGCCGATGATACAATCATTTTTATGGAGAATAATATGGAGAAAGCTCTTAATATGAAGCTCATTCTGTGCATTTTCGAGCAGCTCTCGGGACTTAGGATAAAATTTCACAAAAGTGAAGTTTTTTTGTTTTGGTAAGGTGAAAGATGCACAAGAGGATTATAGAAATCTTTTTGGTTGCGAAGTTGGCTCTTTCCCTGTTAGGTATTTGGGAATTCCCATTCATATTAGAAAGCTAAAAATTGGTGAATGGAAGCCGGTGGAAGACCGATTCGAGAGGAAACTCTCAAGTTGGGTCGGTAAATTACTCTCGTATGGGGATTGCCTGGTTCTTATCAATTCAGTGCTAACAAGCCTCCCTATGTTCATGCTCTCTTTCTTTGAAATACCAATAGGGGTACGAAAAAGATTGGATTTTTATAGATCAAGATTTTTCTGGCAAAGTGATGGCCACAAGAAGAAGTATAGAATTACTCGGTGGAATATCATTTGCAGACCCAAAGATCAAGGGGGTTTGGGGGTGGAGGTTTTGGAGACAAAAAACAAGTGTTTATTGAGAAAGTGGCTCTTTAAACTCTTAACTGAGCAAGGAGTATGGCAAGAGCTCATACTAAAAGGACGAGATGTCGCCTAGAGGGGGGGTGAATAGGCGTTTTAAAAACTCTTACGGATTTGTCTTGTAAGAATGCGGAATTAAACTAATGTTTATTTAACAAGCACAAATCCTAAATATGTTAGGCTCACCTAAGTGCAACAACAACAACTAGAGCTAAGCAAGATAGGCACAAGAATATATGTAGCACAAGTGATAGCAAGATATATGTACTTCAAGCACGATGGCTATCACAAGGAAAGTAAGCTCGGGTATAGGAATAACCGAGGCACGCAGAGACGAGGATGTATTCCCGTGTTCCCTTCCTTTGCAAGAAGGTACGTCACGTTTGGAGGAGTGGAGGTCCCACGAAGGATTCCCCAACGCCACGAAGGCTCACCCTATTCTCCGAGCCAATCCCACGAAGGATAATGGCCCTTTCCTTATGGTTAGCTTTTCCTCCACTCCGGAGATGGCAAGCTCCAAAACCACTTCCCAAGCTCCACGAAGGAGAAGCCCCGGCCTCTTCATAATCTTCCTTGAAGAGATCACCGGAGCACCAACCGCCAAGCCAACTAGGAGGTCTCCCTCCAAGAGTAACAAGCTCATGGTCTCTCACTCGAACTAATTGTGGTGGAGAGCTCAACACTATGCAATGATGAAAAGCAAGAACACTAGAGGTGTTCAAATCCTTGATGCGTGTGGTTGGCACGTCCGTTGGGAACCCCAAGAGGAAGGTGTGATGCGCACAGCGGCAAGTTTCCCTCAGTAAGAAACCAAGGTTTAATCGGACCAGTAGGAGTCAAGAAGCACGTTGAAGGTTGATGGCGGCGGGATGTAGTGCGGCGCAACACCGGGATTCCGCGCCAACGTGAACCTGCACAACACAACCAAAGTACTTTGCCCCAACGAAACAGTGAGGTTGTCAATCTCACCGGCTTGCTGTAACAAAGAGTTAACCGTATTGTGTGGAAGATGATTGTTTGCAGAAAAAACAGTAGAACAAGTATTGCAGTAGATTGTATTTCAGAAAAGAGAATTGGACCGGGGTCCACACTAGAGGTGTCTCTCCCATAAGACGAAAGCATGTTGGGTGAACAAATTACAGTTGGGCAATTGACAAATAAAGAGAGCATGACCATGCACATACATATCATGATGAGTATAGTGAGATTTAATTGGGCATTACGACAAAGTGCATAGACCGTCATCCAACTGCATCTATGCCTAAAAAGTCCACCTTCAGGTTATCATCCGAACCCCCTCCGGTATTAAGTTGCAAAGCAACAGACAATTGCATTAAGTATGGTGCGTAATGTAACTAGTGACTACATCCTTGAACATAGCACTAATGTTTTATCCCTAGTGGCAACAGCACAACACAACCTTAGAACTTTCTGTCACTGTCCCAGGTGTCAATGCATGAACCCACTATCGAGCATAAGTACTCCCTCTTGGAGTTACAAGCATCTACTTGGCCAGAGCATCTACTAGTAACGGAAAGCATGCAAGATCATAAACAACACATAGATATAACTTTGATAATCAACATAACAAGTATTCTCTATTCATCGGATCCCAACAAACGCAACATATAGAATTACAGATAGATGATCTTGATCATGTTAGGCAGCTCACAAGATCCGACAATGATAGCACAATGGGGAGAAGACAACCATCTAGCTACGCTATGGACCCATAGTCCAGGGGTAGACTACTCACACATCACACCGGAGGCGGCGACCATGGCGGCGTAGAGTCCTCCGGGAGATGATTCCCCTCTCCGGTGCCGGAGGCGATCTCTGGATCCCCCGAGATGGGATCGGCGGCGGCGGCGTCTCTGGAAGGTTTTCCGTATCGTGGCTCTCGGTACTGGGGGTTTCGTCACGGAGACTTTTTATAGGCGGAAGGGCAGGTCAAGAGGCGGCACGGGGGCCCACACCACAGGGCCGCGCGGGGGGCCGCGCCGCCTAGGGTGTGGCCCTCGTGGCCCCTCTTCGTCCTCCTTCGGACTTCGGAAGCTTCGTGAGAAAATAGGCCCCGGGCTTTGATTTCGTCCAATTGAATATTTCCTTACTAGGATTTCTGAAACCAAAAACAGAAAACAGCAACGGCACTTCGGCATCTTGTTAATAGGTTAGTTCCAAAAATGCACGAATATGACATAAAGTGTGCATAAAACATGTAGATAACATCAATAATGTGGCATGGAACATAAGAAATTATCGATACGTCGGAGACGTATCAGCATCCCCAAGCTTAGTTCTGCTCGTCCCGAGCAGGTAAAACGATAACACAGATAATTTCGGAGTGACATGCCATCATAATCTTGATCATACTATTTGTAAAGCATATGTAGTGAATGCAGCGATCGAAACAATGTATATGACATGAGTAAACAAGTGAATCATATAGCAAAGACTTTTCATGAATAGCACTTCAAGACAAGCATCAATAAGTCTTGCATAAGAGTTAACTCATAAAGCAATAATTCAAAGTAAAGGCATTGAAGCAACACAAAAGAAGATTAAGTTTCAGCGGTTGCTTTTAACTTGTAACATGTATATCTCATGGATATTGTCAACATAGAATAATATAATAGATGCAATAAGCAAATATGTAGGAATCAATGCACAGTTCACACAAGTGTTTGCTTCTTGAGGTGGAGAGAAATAGGTGAACTGACTCAACATTGAAAGTAAAAGAATGGTCCTCCATAGAGGAAAAGCATCGATTGCTATATTTGTGCTAGAGCTTTGATTTTGAAAACATGAAACAATTTTGTCAACGGTAGTAATAAAGCATATGCATCATGTAAATTATATCTTATAAGTTGCAAGCCTCATGCATAGTGTACTAATAGTGCCCGCACCTTGTCCTAATTAGCTTGGACTACCGGTCATCACAATGCATTGTTTTTACCAAGTGTCACAAAGGGGTACCTCTATGCCGCCTGTACAAAGGTCTAAGGAGAAAGCTCGCATTGGATTTCTCGCTATTGATTATTCTTCAACTTAGACATCCATACCGGGACAACATAGACAACAGATAATGGACTCCTCTTTTATGCATAAGCATATACCAACAATTAATAATTTTCTCATTTGAGATTTGAGGATTGTTGTCCAAAACTGAAACTTCCACCATGGAGCATGGCTTTAGTTAGCGGCCCAATGTTCTTCTCTAACATATGCATGCTTAACCATATGGTGGTAGATCTCTCTTACTTCAGACAAGACGGACATGCATAGCAACTCACATGAAATTCAACAATGAAAAGTTGATGGCGTCCCCAAGAACATGGTTATCGCACAACAAGCAACTTAATAAGAGATAAAGTGCATAATTACATATTCAATACCACAATAGTTTTTAAGCTATTTGTCCCATGAGCTATATATTGCAAAGGTGAATGATGGAATTTTAAAGGTAGCACTCAAGCAATATACTTTGGAATGGCAGAAAATACCATGTAGTAGGTAGGTATGGTGGACACAAATGGCATAGTGGTTGGCTCAAGTATTTGGATGCATGAGAAGTATTCCCTCTCGATACAAGGTTTAGGCTAGCAAGGCTTATTTGAAACAAACACAAGGATGAACCGGTGCAGCAAAACTCACATAAAAGACATATTGAAAACATTATAAGACTCTACACCGTCTTCCTTGTTGTTCAGACTCAATACTAGAAATTATCTAGACCTTAGAGAGACCAAATATGCAAACCAAATTTTAGCATGCTCTATGTATTTCTTCATTAATGGGTGCAAAGCATATGATGCAAGAGCTTAATCATGAGCACAACAATTGCCAAGTATCACATTACCCAAGACATTTATAGCAATTACTACATGTATCATTTTCCAATTCCAACCATATAACAATTTAACGAAGGAGAAACTTCGCCATGAATACTATGAGTAGAAACCAAGGACATACTTGTCCATATGCTACAGCGGAGCGTGTCTCTCTCCCATAAAGTGAATGCTAGGATCCATTTTATTCAAACAAAACAAAAAAACAAAAACAAACCGATGCTCCAAGAAAAAGCACATAAGATGTGATGGAATAAAAATATAGTTTCGGGGAGGAACCTGATAATGTTGTCGATGAAGAAGGATGCCTTGGGCATCCCCAAGCTTAGACGCTTGAGTCTTCTTGATATATGCAGGGGTGAACCACCGGGCATCCCCAAGTTTAGAGCTTTCACTCTCCTTGATCATGTTGCATCATACTCCTCTCTTGATCCTTGAAAACTTCCTCCACACCAAACTCGAAACAACTCATTAGAGGGTTAGTGCACAATATAAATTGACATATTCAGAGGTGACACAATCATTCTTAACACTTCTGGACATTGCATAATGCTACTGGACATTAATGGATCAAAGAAATTCATCCAACATGGCGAAAGAGGCAATGCGAAATAAAAGGCAGAATCTGTCAAAACAGAACAGTTCGTATTGACGAATTTTAAAATGGCAACAGACTTGCTCAAATGAAAATGCTCAAATTGAATGAAAGTTGCGTACATATCTGAGGATCATGCACGTAAATTGGATTAATTTTCTGAGCTACCTACAGGGAGGTGGACTCAGATTCGTGACAGCAAAGAAATCTGGAACTGTGCAGTAATCCAAATCTAGTACTTACTTTTCTATCAACGGCTTAACTTGGCACAACAAAACACAAAACTAAGATAAGGAGAGGTTGCTACAGTAGTAAACAACTTCCAAGACACAAAATAAAAACAAAGTACTGTAGGTAAAAACATGGGTTGTCTCCCATAAGCGCTTTTCTTTCAGCTAGGCGCAGAAAGTGTGTATCAAGTATTATCAAGAGACGAAGTGTCAACATCATAATTTGTTCTCATAATGGAATCAAAAGGTACCTTCATTCTCTTTCTAGGGAAGTGTTCCATACCTTTCTTGAGAGGAAATTGATATTTTATATTACCTTCCTTCATATCAATAATAGCACCAACAGTTCGAAGAAAAGGTCTTCCCAATATAATGGGACAAGATGCATTGCATTCAATATCCAAGACAACAAAATCAACGGAACAAGGTTATTGTTAACGGTAATACGAACATTATCAACTTTACCCAAAGGTTTCTTTGTAGAATGATCAGCAAGATTAACATCCAAATAACAATTTTTCGGTGGCAAGTCAAGCATATTATAAATTTTCTTAGGCATAACAGAAATACTTGCACCAAGATCACATAAAGCATTACAATCAAAATCTTTAACCTTCATCTTAATGATGGGCTCCCAACCATCCTCTAGCTTTCTAGGAATAGAGGCTTCGCGCTCTAGTTTCTCTTCTCTAGCTTTTATGAGAGCATTTGTAATATGTTGCGTGAAAGCCAAATTTATAGCACTAGCATTAGGACTTTTAGCAAGTTTTTGCAAGAACTTTATAACTTCAGAGATGTGGCAATCATCAAAATTCAAACCATTATAATCTAAATCAATGGGATCATCATCCCCAATGTTGGAAAAAATTTCAGCAGTTTTATCAAAGGCAGTTTCAGCAGTTTTAGCTCAGGCAGTTGCTTTGCATTAGAAGTGGAAACATTGCTAACACCAATTCTTTTATTAGTATGAGTAGGAGGTGCAGCAACATGTGTAGCATTAGCATTACTAGTGGTGGTAATAGTCCAAACTTTAGCTATATTCTTTTCTTTAGCTAGTTTTTCATTTTCTTCTCTATCCCACCTAGCACGCAGTTCAGCCATTAATCTTATATTCTCATTAATTCTAACTTGAATGGCATTTGCTGTAGTAACAATTTTATTATGATGATTCTCATTAGGCAAAACTTTTGATTTTAAAAGATCAACATCAGCAGCAAGACTATCGACTTTAGAAGCAAGTATATCAATTTTCCCAAGCTTTTCTTCAACAGATTTGTTAAAAGCAGTTTGTGTACTAATAAATTCTTTAAGCATGGCTTCAAGTCCAGGGGGTGAATTCCTATTATTTTTGTAAGAATTACCATAAGAATTACCATAGCCGTTGCCATTATTATAAGGATATGGTCTATAGTTGTTACTAGAATTGTTCCGGTAAGCATTGTTGTTGAAATTATTATTTTTAATGAAGTTTACATCAACATGTTCTTCTTGTGCAACCAATGAAGCTAATGGAACATTATTAGGATCAATATTAGTCCTATCATTCACAAGCATAGACATAATAGCATCAATCTTATCACTCAAGGAAGAGGTTTCTTCGACAGAATTTACCTTCTTACCTTGTGGAGCTCTTTCCGTGTGCCATTCAGAGTAATTGATCATCATATTATCAAGAAGCTTTGTTGCTTCACCAAGAGTGATGGACATAAAGGTACCTCCAGCAGCTGAATCCAATAAATTCCGTGAAGAAAAATTTAGTCCTGCATAGAAGGTTTGGATGATCATCCAAGTAGTCAGTCCATGGGTTGGGCAATTTTTAACCAGAGATTTCATTCTTTCCCAAGCTTGAGCAACATGTTCAGTATCTAATTGTTTAAAATTCATTATGCTACTCCTCAAAGATATAATTTTAGCAGGGGGATAATATCTACCAATAAAAGCATCCTTGCATTTAGTCCATGAATCAATACTATTCTTAGGCAGAGATAGCAACCAATCTTTAGCTCTTCCTCTTAATGAGAAAGGGAACAATTTTAGTTTAATAATATCACCATCTACATCTTTATATTTTTGCATTTCACATAATTCAACAAAATTATTAAGATGGGCAGCAGCATCATCAGAACTAACACCAGAAAATTGCTCTCGCATAACAAGATTCAGTAAAGCAGGTTTAATTTCAAAGAATTCTGCTGTAGTAGCAGGTGGAGCAATAGGTGTGCATAAGAAATCATTATTATTTGTGGTTGTGAAGTCACACAACTTAGTGTTTTCAGCGTTGGCCATTTTAGCAACAGTAAATAAAACAAACTAGATAAAGTAAATGCAAGTAAACTAATTTTTTTGTGTTTTTGATATAGCAAACAAGATAGCAAATAAAGTAAAACTAGCAACTAATTTTTTTTGTATTTTGATTTAGTGCAGCAAACAAAGTAGTAAATAAAACTAAGCAAGACAAAAACAAAGTAAAGAGATTGAGAAGTGGAGACTCCCCTTGCAGCGTGTCTTGATCTCCGGCAACGGCGCCAGAAATTTGCTTGATGCGTGTGGTTGGCACGTCCGTTGGGAACCCCAAGAGGAAGGTGTGATGCGCAGGTTTCCCTCAGTAAGAAACCAAGGTTTAATTGGACCAGTAGGAGTCAAGAAGCACGTTGAAGGTTGATGGCGGCGGGATGTAGTGCGGCGCAACACCAGGGATTCCGCGCCAACGTGAACCTGCACAACACAACCAAAGTACTTTGCCCCAACGAAAGTGAGGTTGTCAATCTCACCGGCTTGCTGTAACAAAGAGTTAACCGTATTGTGTGGAAGATGATTGTTTGCAGAAAACAGTAGAACAAGTATTGCAGTAGATTGTATTTCAAAGAGAATTGGACCGGGGTCCACAGTTCACTAGAGGTGTCTCTCCCATAAGACGAACAGCATGTTGGGTGAACAAATTACAGTTGGGCAATTGACAAATAAAGAGAGCATGACCATGCACATACATATCATGATGAGTATAGTGAGATTTAATTGGGCATTACGACAAAGTACATAGACCGTCATCCAACTGCATCTATGCCTAAAAAGTCCACCTTCAGGTTATCATCCGAACCCTCTCCAGTATTAAGTTGCAAAGCAACAGACAATTGCATTAAGTATGGTGCATAATGTAACTAGTGACTACATCCTTGAACATAGCACTAATGTTTTATCCCTAGTGGCAACAGCACAACACAACCTTAGAACTTTCTGTCCCAATGCAGGCATGAACCCACTATCGAGCATAAGTACTCCCTCTTGGAGTTACAAGCATCTACTTGGCCAGAGCATCTACTAGTAACGGAAAGCATGCAAGATCATAAACAACACATAGATATAACTTTGATAATCAACATAATAAGTATTCTCTATTCATCGGATCCCAACAAACGCAACATATAGAATTACAGATAGATGATCTTGATCATGTTAGGCAGCTCACAAGATCCGACAATGATAGCACAATGGGGAGAAGACAACCATCTAGCTACTGCTATGGACCCATAGTCCAGGGGTAGACTACTCACACATCACACCGGAGGCGACCATGGCGGCGTAGAGTCCTCCGGGAGATGATTCCCCTCCCAGGTGCCGGAGGCGATCTCCCGGATCCCGAGATGGGATCGGCGGCGGCGGCGTCTCGGAAGGTTTTCCGTATCGTGGCTCTCGGTACTGGGGGTTTCGTCACGGAGACTTTTTATAGGCGGAAGGGCAGGTCAAGAGGCGGCACGGGGCCCCACACCACAGGCCGCGCGGCCAAGGGGGCCGCGCCGCCCTAGGGTGTCCTCCGTGGCCCCTCTTCGTCTCTCCTTCGGACTTCTGGAAGCTTCGTGAGAAAATAGGCCCCTGGGCTTTGATTTCGTCCAATTCCGAGAATATTTCCTTACTAGGATTTCTGAAACCAAAAACAGCAGAAAAAGAACTGGCACTTCGGCATCTTGTTAATAGGTTAGTTCCGAAAATGCACGAATATGACATAAAGTGTGCATAAAACATGTAGATAACATCAATAATGTGGCATGGAACATAAGAAATTATCGATACGTCGGAGACGTATCAATCCTTCACACTCAAATCCCACCAAAGCAACAAATGCTAGGATGAGATTAGAGAGGAAGAACAAAGAGGAAATCAACAAATGACTCCAAGATCTAGATCCCAAGAGTTCCCCTCACAAAGAGGAGGAATGGATTGGTGGAGTTGTAGATCTAGATCTCCTCTCTTAGATCCCTCAAGAATGAGCAAGAATTATGGGAGGAATCAAGAGATAGGGCAAGTTCTTCAAAGACAACAATGGAGGAGAGAGAGTGGAAGAACTTAACTTGCCCAAGGTGGAAGAAGGCCTATTTATAGTGTAAGAGCAAATATAACCGTTGGGGAAAAGTTGGGCTGAGAAAACTAGTCGTTTGAGGCAAAGTCGAGCAACCCGGTAGCTGACCCGGTGGTACCGGGCCACATACCGGGATGCCCGGCAGCAGCACCTGGTGGACCGGGTTGCCTGCCGGGTTCCCCTGGCTTCGGCTTCTTCTGTCAGTCCGGTAGCAGCACCCGATGTACCGGGCTGGCTACCGACTTTTCGGGTAGCAGCACCCGGCAGACCGGGCTGTATAGCGGACTGACCGGCAACAGCACCAGGTAGGTTGGGCCAGATACCGGAATACGGGACCCGTGAAAAACCTTTTCTTTTTCTTCAAAATAGAAAATGCTCCCGAACTCCGATTGACATGAAACCAATTTTGTTGGAAAGATAACGACGAATAGAACCCAACAAGAAACGGTGAAGGCGTCCAATCTCGGAATATGGAGACTCCTCATAGGATATTTTTACATGATACTAGAGAGGGGGTCTCCCACCGTCAAGAAATGGCGAAGGCGTCCAATCTCGAAAACGCAATAGAAGATGCATGCGGATTCCGTTTTCGATGAACTTGGGCTTGTTGTAAAGCTAGCAACAAGCTCAAGAACCTCACACAGAGAAACACCAAGAAGCAATAGGGATATGTGATACGTCTCAAACGTATCCATAATTTCTTATGTTCCATGCTACTTTTATGATGATACTCACATGTTTTATACACACTTTATGTCATTATTATGCATTTTCCGGCACTAACCTATTGACGAGATGCCGAAGAGCCAGTTGATGTTTTCTGTTTTTGGTTTCAAAATCCTACAAAGGAAATATTCTCGGAATTGGACGAAATCAACGCCCGGGTCTTATTTTTCCACGAAGCTTCCGGACCGGGGAAGTGGGGCCACGAGGGCCCGTACCCATAGGCCGGCGTGGCCAGGGAGGGGCCCGCGCCGCCCTATGGTGTGGGTCCCTCCCGCCGCCTCCAACCCTACCCTTCCGCCTACTTAAAGTCTTCGTCGCGAAACCCCCTGTATCGAGAGCCACGATACGGAAAACCTTCCAGAGACGCAGCCGCCAATCCCATCTCGGGGATTCAAGAGTTCGCCTCCGCACCCTGCCGGAGAGGGAATCATCTCCGGGAGGGCTCTTCATCGCCATGATCGCCTCCGGATTGACGTGTGAGTAGTTCACCCCTGGACTATGGGTCCATAGCAGTAGCTAGATGGTTGTCTTCTCCTCATTGTGCTATCATGTTAGATCTTGTGAGCTGCCTATCATGATCAAGATCATCTATTTGTAATGATACATGTTGTGTTTGTTGGGATCCGATGAATATGGAATACTATGTCAAGTTGATTATCAATCTATCATATATGTTGTTTATGTTCTTGCATGCTCTCCGTTGCTAGTAGAGGCTCTGGCCAAGTTGATACTTGTAACTCCAAGAGGGAGTATTTATGCTCGATAGTGGGTTCATGCCTCCATTGAATCTGGGACAGTGACAGAAAGTTCTAAGGTTGTGAATGTGCTGTTGCCACTAGGGATAAAACATCAATGCTTTGTCTAAGGATATTTGTGTTGATTACATTACGCATCATACTTAATGCAATTGTCTGTTGTTTGCAACTTAATACTGGAAGGGGTTCGGATGATAACCTGAAAGTGGACTTTTTAGGCATAGATCCATGTTGAATAGCGGTCTATGTACTTTGTCGTAATGCCCCGATTAAATCTCATAGTAGTCATCGTGACATGTATGTGCATTGTTATGCCCTCTCTATTTGTCAATTGCCCAACTGTAATTTGTTCACCCAACATGCTATTTATCTTATGGGAGAGACACCACTAGTGAACTGTGGACCCCGGTCCATTCTTTACATCTGAAATACAATCTACTGCAATACTTGTTCTTTACTGTTCTTCGCAAACAAACATCATCTTCCACACTATACGGTTAATCATTTGTTTTTAGCAAGCCGGTGAGATTGACAACCTCACTGTTACGTTGGGGCAAAGTACTTTGATTGTGTTGTGCAGGTTCCACGTTGGCGCCGGAATCCCTGGTGTTGCGCCGCACTACACTCCGTCACCAACAACCTTCACGTGTTCCTTGACTCCTACTGGTTCGATAACCTTGGTTTCTTACTGAGTGAAAACTTGCTACTGTATGCATCACACCTTCCTCTTGGGGTTCCCAACGGACGTGTGTTAACTGCACGCATCAAGCTCTTTTTCTGGCGCCGTTGCCGGAGATCAAGACACGCTGCAAGGGGAGTCTTCCACATCCAATCTCTTTACTTTGTTTTTGTCTTGCTTTACTTTGTTTTATTTACTGCTTTGTTTGTTCTCTATATCAAAAATACAAAAAAAATTAGTTACTAGCATTACTTTATTTACTGTCTTGTTCGTGTTCTCTGTATTAAAAACACAAAAAAAAAATTAGTTACTTGCATTTACTCTACTTAAATGCTTTACTTGTTTTTATTACTACTAAAATGGGTACTCCTGAGAATACTAATTTGTGTGACTTCACTAGCACAAATAATAATGATTTCCTATGCACACCTATTGCTCCACCTGCTACTACAGCATAATTTTTTGAAATTAAACCTGCTTTACTAAATCTTGTTATGAGAGAGCAATTTTCTGGTGTTAGTTCTGATGATGATGCTGTCCATCTTAATAATTTTGTTGAACTTTGTGAAATGCAAAAGTATAAGGATGTAGATGGTGATATTATAAAATTGAAATTGTTTCCTTTCTCCTTAAGAGGAAGAGCTAAATATTGGTTGCTATCTTTGCCTAAGAATAGTATTGATTCATGGACTAAATGTAAAGATGCTTTCATTGGTAGATATTATCCTCCTGCTAAAATTATATCTTTGAGAAGTAGCATAATGAATTTTAAGCAATTGGATAATGAACATGTTGCTCAAGCATGGGAAAGAATGAAATCTTTGGTAAAGAATTGCCCAACCCATGGACTAACTACTTGGATGATCATCCAAACCTTCTATGCAGGATTAAATTTTTCTTCGCGGAACCTATTGGATTCAGCTGCTGGAGGTACATTTATGTCCATTACCTTGGGGGCAGCGACAAAGCTTCTTGATGATATGATGATAAACTACTCTGAATGGCACACTGAAAGGGCTCCACAAGGTAAGAAGGTAAATTCTGTTGAAGAAACCTCCTCCTTGAGTGATAAGATTGATGCTATTATGTCTATGCTTGTGAATGGTAGATCTAATGTTGATCCAAATAATGTTCCTTTAACTTCATTGGTTGCTCAAGAAGAGAATGTTGATGTGAAATTCATTAAAAGTAATAATTTTAACAACAATGCTTATAGGAATAATTCTGGTAACAACTATAGGCCATATCCTTCTAATAATGGTAATTCTTATGGTAATTCTTACAACAATAATAGGAATGTACCCTCTGATCTTGAAGCCATGCTTAAAGAATTTATTAGTACACAAACTGCTTTTAACAAATCTGTTGAAGAAAAGCTTGGTAAAATTGATATTCTTGCTTCTAAGGTTGATAGTCTTGGCTGCTGATGTTGATCTTTTAAAATTGAAAGTTATGCCTAATGAAGATAAATATATTAAGTCATTTGCTACAGCAAACGCCATACAAGTTCGAATTAATGAAAATATTAGATTGATGGCTGAATTGCATGCTAGGTGGGAAAGAGAAGAAAACGAAAAACTTGCTAAAGAGAATAATGTAGCTAAAGTTTGGACTATTACCACCACTAGTAATGTTGATGCTTCACATGTTGCTACACCTCCTACTATCAATGGTAAAATAATTGGTGTTGGCAACGTTTATACTCCTAGTGCAAAGCGTACAAAACTGCCTGAAACTGCTGAAACTGTTTATGATAAAACTGCTGAAATTTTTCAAAATATTGGGGACAATGATCCCATTGTTGTAGATCATAATGGTTTAGATTTTGATGATTGTCACATCTCTGAAGTCATAAAGTTCTTACAAAAACTTGCTAGAAGTCCTAATGCTAGTGCTATAAATTTGGCCTTTACAAAACATATTACAAATGCTCTCATAAAAGCTAGAGAAGATAAACTAAAACTTGAAACTTCTATTCCTAGGAAGTTAGAAGATGGTTGGGAGCCCATCATTAATATGAGGGTCAATGATTTTGATTGTAATGCTTTATGTGATCTTGGTGCAAGTATTTCTGTTATGCCTAAGAAAATCTATGATATGCTTGACTTGCCACCATTGAAAAATTGTTATTTGGATGTTAATCTTGCTGATAATGCTATAAAGAAACCTTTGGGGAGGATTGATAATGTTCGCATTATGGTTAACAATAACCTTGTCCCGTTGATTTTGTTGTCTTGGATATTGAATGCAATGCATCTTGTCCCATTATATTGGGAAGACCTTTTCTTCAAACTGTTGGTGCTACTATTGATATGAAGGAAGGTAATATTAAGTATCAATTTCTTCTCAAGAAAAGTATGGAACACTTCCCTAGAAAAAGAATGAAGTTACCTTATGATTCTATTATTAGAACAATTTATGATGTTGATGCTTCATCTCTTGATGTTACTTGATTCACACTTTCTGCGCCTAGCTGAAAGGCGTTAAAGAAAATCGCTTATGGGAGACAACCCATTATTTTACTTCTGCACTTTTGTTTTATATTTGAGTCTTGGAAGTTGTTACTACTGTAGCAACATCTTCTTATCTTTATTTTATTGCATTGTTGTGCCAAGTAAAGTCTTTGATAGTAATGTTGATACTAGATTTGGATTACTGCGCAGAAACAGATTTCTTACTGTCACGAAATTGAGTAGCTCCGTCTGTAGGTAACTCGGAAAATTCTGCCAATTTACGTGCGTGATCCTCAGATATTTACGCAACTTTCATTCAATTTGAGCTTTTTCATCTGAGCAAGTTAAGTGCCTGATGGCGTGTAACTCACACGTTCGTTGGGAACCCCAAGAGGAAGGTATGATGCGCACAGCAGCAAGTTTTTCCTCAGAAAGAAACCAAGGTTTATCGAACCAGGAGGAGCCAAGAAGCACGTTGAAGGTTGATGGCGGCGGGATGTAGTGCGGCGCAACACCAGGGATTCCGGCGCCAACGTGGAACCTGCACAACATAACCAAAGTACTTTGCCCCAACGAAACAGTGAGGTTGTCAATCTCACCGGCTTGCTGTAACAAAGGATTAACCGTATTGTGTGGAAGATGATTGTTTGCAGAAAACACAGTAGAACAAGATTGGTAGATTGTATTTCATAAAGAGAATTGGACCGGGTCCACAGTTCACTAGAGGTGTCTCTCCCATAAGACAAACAGCATGTTGGGTGAACAAATTACAGTTGGGCAATTGACAAATAAAGAGGGCATGACCATGCACATATATATCATGATGAGTATAGTGAGATTTAATTGGGCATTACGACAAAGTACATAGACCGCCATCCAACTGCATCTATGCCTAAAAAGTCCACCTTCAGGTTATCATCCGAACCCCTCCATTAAGTTGCAAAGCAACAGACAATTGCATTAAGTATGGTGCGTAATGTAATCAACAACTACATCCTTAGACATAGCATCAATGTTTTATCCCTAGTGGCAACAGCACATCCGTAACCTTAGTGGTTCTTGTCACTCCTCCAGATTCACGGAGACATGAACCCACTATCGAGCATAAATACTCCCTCTTGGAGTTACTAGCATCAACTTGGCCAGAGCATCTACTAATAACGGAGAGCATGCAAGATCATAAACAACACATAGACATAGCTTTGATAATCAACATAACAAGTATTCTCTATTCATCGGATCCCAACAAACGCAACATATAGAATTACAGATAGATGATCTTGATCATGTTAGGCAGCTCACAAGATCCGACAATGATAGCACAATGGGGAGAAGACAACCATCTAGCTACTGCTATGGACCCATAGTCCAGGGGTAGACTACTCACACATCACACCGGAGGCAACCATGGCGGTGTAGAGTCCTCCGGGAGATGATTCCCCTCTCCGGGTGCCGGAGGCGATCTCCCGGATCCCCCGAGATGGGATCGGCGGTGGCGGCGTCTCGGAAGGTTTTCCGTATCGTGGCTCTCGACCGGGGGTTTCGCACGGAGGCTTTGGTAGGCGGAAGGGCAAGTCGGAGGCGGCACAGGCCCACACCATAGGCCGGCGCGGCCGGGGGCCGCGCGCCCTAGGGTTTGGGCACCCGTGGCCCCACTTCGTTTCGTCTTCGGACTTCTGGAAGCTTCGTGGAAAAATAGGACCGGGCGTTGATTTCGTCCAATTCGAGAATATTTCGTTACTAGGATTTCTGAAACCAAAAACAGCAAAAACAGCAACGGCACTTCGGCATCTTGTTAATAGGTTAGTTCCGAAAATGCACGAATATGACATAAAGTGTGCATAAAACATGTAGATAACATCAATAATGTGGCATGGAACATAAGAAATTATCGATACGTCGGAGACGTATCAGCATCCCCAAGCTTAGCTCTGCTCGTCCCGAGCAGGTAAAACGATAACACAGATAATTTCTGGAGTGACATGCCATCATAATCTTGATCATACTATTTGTAAAGCATATGTAGTGAATGCAGCGATCAAAACAATGTATATGACATGAGTAAACAAGTGAATCATATAGCAAAGACTTTTCATGAATAGCACTTCAAGACAAGCATCAATAAGTCTTGCATAAGAGTTAACTCATAAAGCAATAATTCATAGTAAAAGCATTGAAGCAACACAAAAGAAGATTAAGTTTCAGCGGTTGCTTTCAACTTGTAACATGTATATCTCATGGATATTGTCAACATAGAGTAATATAATAAGTGCAATAAGCGAGTATGTAGGAATCAATGCACAGTTCACACAAGTGTTTGCTTCTTGAGGTGGAGAGAGATAGGTGAACTGACTCAACATTGAAAGTAAAAGAATGGTCCTCCATAGAGGAAAAGCATCGATTGCTATATTTGTGCTAGAGCTTTGATTTTGAAAACATGAAACAATTTTGTCAACGGTAGTAAAAAAGCATATGTATCATGTAAATTATATCTTACAAGTTGCAAGCCTCATGCATAGTGTACTAATAGTGCCCGCACCTTGTCCTAATTAGCTTGGACTACCGGATCATCACAATGCACATGTTTTTACCAAGTGTCACAAAGGGGTACCTCTATGCCGCCTGTACAAAGGTCTAAGGAGAAAGCTCGCATTGGATTTCTCGCTATTGATTATTCTTCAACTTAGACATCCATACCGGGACAACATAGACAACAGATAATGGACTCCTCTTTTATGCATAAGCATGTAACAACAATTAATAATTTTCTCATTTGAGATTGAGGATATATGTCCAAAACTGAAACTTCCACCATGGATCATGGCTTTAGTTAGCGGCCCAATGTTCTTCTCTAACAATATGCATGCTTAACCATAAGGTGGTAGATCGCTCTTACTTCAGACAAGACGAACATGCATAGCAACTCACATGAAATTCAACAATGAATAGTTGATGGCGTCCCCAGTGAACATGGTTATCGCACAACAAGCAACTTAATAAGAGATAAAGTGCATAATTACATATTCAATGCCACAATAGTTTTTAAGCTATTTGTCCCATGAGCTATATATTGCAAAGGTGAATGATGGAATTTTAAAGGTAGCACTCAAGCAATTTACTTTGGAATGGCGGAAAATACCATGTAGTAGGTAGGTATGGTGGACACAAATGGCATAGTGGTTGGCTCAAGTATTTTGGATGCATGAGAAGTATTCCCTCTCGATACAAGGTTTAGGCTAGAAAGGCTTATTTGAAACAAACACAAGGATGAACCGGTGCAGCAAAACTCACATAAAAGACATATTGAAAACATTATAAGACTCTACACCGTCTTCCTTGTTGTTCAAACTCAATACTAGAAATTATCTAGACCTTAGAGAAACCAAATATGCAAACCAAATTTAAGCATGCTCTATGTATTTCTTCATTAATGGGTGCAAAGCATATGATGCAAGAGCTTAATCATGAGCACAACAATTGCCAAGTATCACATTACCCAAGACATTTATAGCGATTACTACATGTATCATTTTCCAATTCCAACCATATAACAATTTAACGAAGGAGAAACTTCGCCATGAATACTATGAGTAGAAACCAAGGACATACTTGTCCATATGCTACAGCGGAGCGTGTCTCTCTCCCATAAAGTGAATGCTAGGATCCATTTTATTCAAACAAAAACAAAAACAAAAACAAACCGACGCTCCAAGAAAAAGCACATAAGATGTGATGGAATAAAAATATAGTTTCGGGGAGGAACGATAATGTTGTCGATGAAGAAGGGGATGCCTTGGGCATCCCCAAGCTTAGACGCTTGAGTCTTCTTGATATATGCTGGGGTGAACCACCGGGCATCCCCAAGCTTAGAGCTTTCACTCTCCTTGATCATGTTGCATCATACTCCTCTCTTGATCCTTGAAAACTTCCTCCACACCAAACTCGAAACAACTCATTAGAGGGTTAGTGCACAATAAAAATTAACATATTCGGAGGTGACACAATCATTCTTAACACTTCTGGACATTGCATAAAACTACTGGACATTAGTGGATCAAAGAAATTCATCCAACATAGCAAAAGAGGCAATGCGAAATAAAAGGCAGAATCTGTCAAAACAGAACAGTTCGTATTGACGAATTTTAAAATGGCACCAGACTTGCTCAAATAAAAATGCTCAAATTTAATGAAAGTTGCGTACATATCTGAGGATCATGCACGTAAATTGGCTTAATTTTCTGAGTTACCTACAGGGAGGTAGACCCAGATTCGTGACAGCAAAGAAATCTGGAACTGCGCAGTAATCCAAATCTAGTACTTACTTTTCTATCAACGGCTTAACTTGGCACAACAAAATACAAAACTAAGATAAGGAGAGGTTGCTACAGTAGTAAACAACTTCCAAGACACAAAATAAAAACAAAGTACTGTAGGTAAAAACATGGGTTGTCTCCCATAAGCGTTTTTCTAACGCCTTTCAGCTAGGCGCAGAAAGTGTGTATCAAGTATTATCAAGAGATGAAGTGTCAACATCATAATTTGTTCTCATAATAGAATCAAAAGGTACCTTCATTCTCTTTCTAGGGAAGTGTTCCATACCTTTCTTGAGAGGAAATTGATATTTAATATTACCTTCCTTCATATCAATGATAGCACCAACAGTTCGAAGAAAAGATCTTCCCAATATAATGGGACAAGATGCATTGCATTCAATATCCAAGACAACAAAATCAACGGGAACAAGGTTATTGTTAACGGTAATGTGAACATTATCAACTTTCCCCAAAGGTTTCTTTGTAGAATGATCAGCAAGATTAACATCCAAATAACAATTTTTCAGCGGTGGCAAGTCAAGCATATCATAAATTTTCTTAGGCATAACAGAAATACTTGCACCAAGATCACATAAAGCATTACAATCAAAATCTTTAACCTTCATCTTAATGATGGGCTCCCAACCATCCTCTAGCTTTTTAGGAATAGAGGCTTTGCGCTCTAGTTTCTCTTCTCTAGCTTTTATGAGAGCATTTGTAATATGATGTGTGAAAGCCAAATTTATAGCACTAGCATTAGGACTTTTAGCAAGTTTTTGTAAGAACTTTATAACTTCAGAGATGTGGCAATCATCAAAATTCAAACCATTATAATCTAAAGCAATGGGATCATCATCCCCAATGTTGGAAAAAATTTCAGCAGCTTTATCACAAGCAGTTTCAGCAGTTTAGGCAGTTTTTCGCGCTTTGCATTAGAAGTGGAAACATTGCTAACACCAATTCTTTTATTAGTATTAGTAGGAGGTGCAGCAACATGTGTAGCATTAGCATTACTAGTGGTGGTAATAGTCCAAACTTTAGCTACATTCTTCTCTTTAGCTAGTTTTTCATTTTCTTCTCTATCCCACCTAGCACGCAGTTCAGCCATTAATCTTATATTCTCATTAATTCTAAATTGAATGGCATTTGCTGTAGTAACAATTTTATTATGATGATTCTCATTAGGCATAACTTTCGATTTCAAAAGATCAACATCAACAGCAAGACTATCGACTTTAGAAGCAAGTATATCAATTTTCCCAAGCTTTTCTTCAACAGATTTGTTAAAAGCAGTTTGTGTACTAATAAATTCTTTAAGCATGGCTTCAAGTCCAGAGGGTGAACTCCTATTATTGTTGTAAGAATTCCCATAAGAATTACCATAGCCGTTGCCATTATTATAAGGATATGGCCTATAGTTGTTACTAGAATTGTTCCGGTAAGCATTGTTGTTGAAATTACTATTTTTAATGAAGTTCACATCAACATGTTCTTCTTGTGCAACCAATGAAGCTAATAGAACATTATTAGGATCAATATTAGTCCTATCATTCACAAGCATAGACATAATAGCATCAATCTTATCACTCAAGGAAGAGGTTTCTTCGACAGAATTTACCTTCTTACCTTGTGGAGCTCTTTCCGTGTGCCATTCAGAGTAGTTGATCATCATATTATCAAGAAGCTTTGTTGCTTCACCAAGAGTGATGGACATAAAGGTACCTCCAGCAGCTGAATCCAATAAATTCCGCGAAGAAAAATTTAGTCCTGCATAGAAGGTTTGGATGATCATCCAAGTAGTCAGTCCATGGGTTGGGCAATTTTTAACCAAAGATTTCATTCTTTCCCAAGCTTGAGCAACATGTTCAGTATCTAATTGTTTAAAATTCATTATGCTACTCCTCAAAGATATAATTTTAGCAGGGGGATAATATCTACCAATAAAAGCATCCTTGCATTTAGTCCATGAATCAATACTATTCTCAGGCAGAGATAGCAACCAATCTTTAGCTCTTCCTCTTAATGAGAAAGGGAACAATTTTAATTTTATAATGTCACCATCTACATCTTTATATTTTTGCATTTCACATAGTTCAACAAAATTATTAAGATGGGCAGCAGCATCATCAGAACTAACACCAGAAAATTGCTCTCGCATAACAAGATTCAGTAAAGCAGGTTTAATTTCAAAGAATTCTGCTGTAGTAGCAGGTGGAGCAATAGGTGTGCATAAGAAATCATTATTATTTGTGGTTGTGAAGTCACACAACTTAGTATTTTCAGGGTTGGCCATTTTAGCAACAGTAAATTAAGCAAACTAGATAAAGTAAATGCAAGTAACTAAATTTTTTTGTGTTTTTGATATAGCAAACAAGATAGCAAATAAAGTAAAACTAGCAACTAATTTTTTTGTTTTGATTTAGTGCAGCAAACAAAGTAGTAAATAAAACTAAGCAAGACAAAAACAAAGTAAAGAGATTGAGAAGTGGAGACTCCCCTTGCAGCGTGTCTTGATCTCCCCAACGGCTAAAACTAGCTTGATGGCGTGTAACTCACACGTTCGTTGGGAACCCCAAGAGGAAGGTATGATGCGCAGCAGCAAGTTTTCCCTCAGAAAGAAACCAAGGTTTATCGAACCAGGAGGAGCCAAGAAGCACGTTGAAGGTTGATGGCGGCGGGATGTAGTGCGGCGCAACACCAGGATTCCGGCGCCAACATGGAACCTGCACAACACAACCAAAGTACTTTGCCCCAACGAAACAGTGAGGTTGTCAATCTCACCGGCTTGCTGTAACAAAGGATTAACCGTATTGTGTGGAAGATGATTGTTTGCAGAAAATAGTAGAACAGTATTGCAGTAGATTGTATTTCAGTAAAGAGAATTGGACCGGGGTCCACAGTTCACTAGAGGTGTCTCTCCCATAAGACAAACAGCATGTTGGGTGAACAAACTACAGTTGGGCAATTGACAAATAAAGAGGGCATTACCATGCACATACATATCATGATGAGTATAGTGAGATTTAATTGGGCATTACGACAAAGTACATAGACCGCCATCCAACTGCATCTATGCCTAAAAAGTCCACCTTCAGGTTATCATCCGAACCCCTTCCAGTATTAAGTTGCAAAGCAACAGACAATTGCATTAAGTATGGTGCGTAATGTAATCAACAACTACATCCTTAGACATAGCATCAATGTTTTATCCCTAGTGGCAACAGACATCCGTAACCTTAGTGGTTCTTGTCACTCCTCCAGATTCACGGAGACATGAACCCACTATCGAGCATAAATACTCCCTCTTGGAGTTACTAGCATCAACTTGGCCAGAGCATCTACTAATAACGGAGAGCATGCAAGATCATAAACAACACATAGACATAGCTTTGATAATCAACATAACAAGTATTCTCTATTCATCGGATCCCAACAAACGCAACATATAGAATTACAGATAGATGATCTTGATCATGTTAGGCAGCTCACAAGATCCGACAATGATAGCACAATGGGGAGAAGACAACCATCTAGCTACTGCTATGGACCCATAGTCCAGGGGTAGACTACTCACACATCACACCGGAGGCGACCATGGCGGTGTAGAGTCCTCCGGGAGATGATTCCCTCTCCGGCAGGGTGCCGGAGGCGATCTCCGGATCCCCCGAGATGGGATCGGCGGTGGCGGCGTCGCAAGGTTTTCCGTATCGTGGCTCTCTGCACCGGGGTTTCGTCACGGAGGCTTTAAGTAGGCGGAAGGGCAAGTCGGAGGCGGCACAGGGGCCCCACACCATAGGCCGGCGCGGTGGGGCCGCGCCGCCTAGGGTTTGGGCACCCGTGGCCCCTCGCTTCGTCTTCGGACTTCGGAAGCTTCGTGGAAAAATAGGACCCTGGGCGTTGATTTCGTCCAATTCCGAGAATATTTCGTTACTAGGATTTCAAAACCAAAACAGCAGAAAACAGAATCGGCACTTCGGCATCTTGTTAATAGGTTAGTTCCGAAAATGCACGAATATGACATAAAGTGTGCATAAAACATGTAGATAACATCAATAATGTGGCATGGAACATAAGAAATTATCGATACGTCGGAGACGTATCCTTAAAATTCGTCTTTACGGATCGTTCGTTTTGACATCTGCCTTTTATTTCGACACTGTTTTGCTATGTTTGATGGATTTCTTTGTTCCATTAACTTTCAGTAGCTTTGTGCAATGTCCAAGTGTTAAGAATGATTATGTCACCTCTGAATATATGAATTTTCAATTATGCACTAACCCTCTAATGAATTTGTTTCGAGTTTGGTGGAGGAAGTTTTCAAGGGTCAAGAGAGGAGGATGATATACTATGATCAAGAAGAGTGAAAAGTATAAGCTTGGGGATGCCCCGTGGTTCATCCCTGCATATTTCAAGAAGACTCAAGCATCTAAGCTTGGGGATGCCCAAGGCATCCCCTTCTTCATCGAGAACTTATCAGGTCACCTCTAGTGAAACTATATTTTTATTCAGTCACATCTTATGTGCTTTACTTGGAGCATCTGTTTGCTTTTGTTTTTGTTTTTGTTTGAATAAAATCGGATCCTAGCATTCTTTGTATGGGAGAGAGACACGCTCCGCTGTTGCATATGAACACATGTGTTCTTAGTGCTACTTTTAATGTTCATGGCGAAGGTTGAAACTGCTTCGTTCATTGTTATATGGTTGGAAACGGAAAATGCTTCATGTGGTAATTGGTATAATGTCTTGAATAATTTGATACTTGGCAATTGTTGTGCTCATATAGATCATGTTTAAGCTCTTGCATCATGTACTTGCACCTATTAATGAAGAACTACATAGAGCTTGTTAAAATTTGGTTTGCATGATTGGTCTCTCTAAGTCTAGATATTTTCTGGTTAAGGTGTTTGAACAACAAGGAAGACATGTAGAGTCTTATAATGCTTGCAATATGTTCTTATGTAAGTTTTGCTGTACCGGTTTATACTTGAGTTTGCTTCAAACAACCTTGCTAGCCTAAGCCTTGTATTGAGAGGGATTACTTCTCGTGCATCCAAATCCTTGAGCCAAAAACTATGCCATTTGTGTCCACCATACCTACCTAGTACATGGTATTTCTCCGCCATTCCAAAGTACATTACTTGAGTGCTACCTTTAAAATTCTATTCTTTGTCTTTGCAATATATAGCTCATGGGAAAATAGCCTTAAAAACTATTGTGGTATTGAATATGTTGCTATGTATCTTATTTCTTATAAGTTGCTTGTTGAGCGGTAACCATGTTTCTGGGGACGCCATCAACTTTTCACCTTTGTTTGATATCATGCGAGTTGCTATGCATGTTCGTCTTGTCTGAAGTAAGGGCGATTTTCATGATCAAATGGTTTGAGTATGCATATTGTTAGAGAAGAACATTGGGCCGCTAACTAAAGCCATGAATCATGGTGGAAGTTTCAGTTTGGACACAAATCCTCAATTTCTTATGAGAATATTATCTGTTGTTGAATGCTTAAGCATTAAAAAAGAGGAGTCCATTATCTGTTGTCTATGTTGTCCCGGTATGGATGTCTAAGTTGAGAATAATCAAAAGCGAGAAATCCAATGCGAACTTTCTCCTTAGACCTCTGTACAGGCGGCATAGAGGTACCCCTTTGTGACACTTGGTTGAAACATATGTTATGCAATGATAATCCGTGTTAATCCAAGCTAATTAGGACAAGGTGCGAGCACTATTAGTATTCTATGCATGAGGCTTGCAACTTATAGGATGTCTTATACATAACACATATGAGTTATTACTACCGTTGACAAAATTGTTTCTATGTTTTCAAAATAAAAGCTCTAGCATAAAAATAGTAATCCATGCTTCCCTCTGCGAAGGGCCATTCTTTTACTTTATGTTGAGTCAGTTTACCTACTTCTTTCTATCTTAGAAGCAAACACTTGTGTCAACTGTGAGCATTGATTCTTACATGTTTACCTATTGCACTTGTTATATTGCTTTATGTTGACAATTATCCATGAGATATACATGTTGAAGTTGAAAGCAACCGCTGAAACTTATATCTTCCTTTGTGTTGCTTCAAAGCTTTCTACTAAGAATTTATTGCTTTATGAGTTAACTCTTATGCAAGTCTTATTGATGCTTGTCTTGAAAGTACTATTCATGAAAAGTCTTTGCTATATGGTTCAGTTGTTTAACCATTGTCTTTACCATTGCTTCGAATCGCTGCATTCATCTCATATGCTTTACAATAGTATTGATCAAGATTATGATAGCATGTCACTTTAAAAATTATCCTTGTTATCGTTTACCTACTCGAGGGCGAGTAGGAACTAAGCTTGGGGATGCTTGATACGTCTCAAACGTATACATAATTTCTTATGTTCCATGCTACTTTTATGATGATACTCACATGTTTTATACACACTTTATGTCATTATTATGCATTTTCGGCACTAACCTATTGACGAGATGCCGAAGAGCCAGTATGTTTTCCGCTGTTTTTGGTTTCAGAAATCCTACAAAGGAAATATTCTCGGAATTGGACGAAATCAACGCCTAGGGTCTTATTTTTCCAGGAAGCTTCCAGAAGACCGGGAGGATACGAAGTGGGGCCACGAGGGCCCGTACCCATAGGCCGGCGCGGCCAGGGAGGGGCCCGCGCCGCCCTATGGTGTGGGTCCCTCGCGCCGCCTCCAACCCTACCCTTCCGCCTACTTAAAGTCTTCATCGCGAAACCCCCTGTACCGAGCCACGATACGGAAAACCTTCCAGAGACGCAGCCACCGCCAATCCCATGTCGGGGATTCAGATCGCCTCGACGCCGAGAGGGGAATCATCTCCCGAGGGCTCTTCATCGCCATGATCGCCTCCGGATTGATGTGAGTAGTTCACCCCTAGACTATGGGTCCATAACAGTAGCTAGATGGTTGTCTTCTCCTCATTGTGCTATCATGTTAGATCTTGTGAGCTGCCTATCATGATCAAGATCATCTATTTGTAATGCTACATGTTGTGTTTGTTGGGATCCGATGAATATGGAATACTATGTCAAGTTGATTATCAATCTATCATATATGTTGTTTATGTTCTTGCATGCTCTCCGTTGCTAGTAGAGGCTCTGGCCAAGTTGATACTTGTAACTCCAAGAGGGAGTATTTATGCTCGATAGTGGGTTCATGCCTCCATTGAATCTGGGACAGTGACAAAAGTTCTAAGGTTGTGGATGTGCTGTTGCCACTAGGGATAAAACATCAATGCTTTGTCTAAGGATATTTGTGTTGATTACATTACGCACCATACTTAATGCAATTGTCTGTTTGCAACTTAATACTGGAAGGGGTTCGGATGATAACCTGAAAGTGGACTTTTTAGGCATAGATGCATGTTGGATAGCGGTCTATGTACTTTGTCGTAATGCCCTGATTAAATCTCATAGTAGTCATCGTGACATGTATGTGCATTGTTATGCCCTCTCTATTTGTCAATTGCCCAACTGTAATTTGTTCACCCAACATGCTATTTATCTTATGGAAGAGACACCACTAGTGAACTGTGGACCCCGGTCCATTCTTTACATAAATACAATCCAATGCAATACTTGTTCTTTACTGTTCTTCGCAAACAAACATCATCTTCCACACTATACGGTTAATCCTTTGTTTTCAGCAAGCCGGTGAGATTGACAACCTCACTGTTACGTTGGGGCAAAGTACTTTGATTGTGTTGTGCAGGTTCCACGTTGGCGCCGAATCCCTGGTGCGCCGCACTACACTCCGTCACCAACAACCTTCACGTGTTCCTTGACTCCTACTGGTTCGATAACCTTGGTTTCTTACTGAGGGAAAATTTGCTACTGTATGCATCACACCTTCCTCTTGGGGTTCCCAACGGACGTGTGTTAACTGCACGCATCAATATGCAAAGGATTGAGCTCCCTAAGACGATGTGATCAAGTTACCCAACCAAAAGCCCCTCTTGATAGTCCGGCTATCTATCCTATAATCCGGTCTCCCAACAACCACCTTGAGACCGGTAAAAGGAAAACCTAGCAAGGTCGTACCTTTGCCTTGCGCATTCCGCTTGATCTTGACGATGATGCTTCATTCTTCATTCAAGCCGGAATGCCTCACTTGATCATTGTTGCTTCGTGAAGACTCACAAATGCTCCCCCATACACCATGATGGGATAGCTCCATTGATGCACATCTTTACATGTCCATTATCGCCAAATGGACGGCAAGCTTCAAGCATGTGATCCTCTTGAGATGCTCATCTTGAACTTTTCCAACTCGACCTTGATGACGACCACCACTTAATGTCATCCTCTCATGGGCTATATGAGATCTCACTTTTGATGCATGCCCATGGAAAAATACCTAACCCACATAGACAACACAAGAGCACATATATGATGGGTTAGTACATAAAGCATAATTGGCAAGGCTTACCATACCACATGACTTCATGTGGCACATTCTTCATGCTTCATGTGTTGACCAATCTTGAATCTATTCTTCACTCTTCGTATTGGTCAACCTTGTATCTTCTCATGCTCTATCATACTATCTTGAGGTGTATATAGAATTCTTCATTTGTTTGCATGCTCTAAATCTTAGTCAACAATAGCTCAACTCATGAGACTATCATGACACCGACTTAGAGCCATAACTTAAATTCTTCACTTGGAATCAAGCACTCAAGATCTTGATCATTCGTTGCTTATCACATAAACTAGAGCATGGCTAATATTGAGTTCCACATAAGAACTCCATATTTATTTCTTCTTTTTGATCATATCACATATATATCTTCAAATCGATGATCTTGATGCCAATACACAAGGTATATCTTTATCTTCATGGCATCCATACTTGAATCCACATGGAATACAAGTAGAACCTACGGAATATTCCTTCATATAAACTCAATGAAAACATTAGTCCATAGGGGTTGTCACTAATTACTAAAACCACACATAGGGGAAATATACCCTTACACATACAGAATAAATATTTACACTCCAAATCTTTGTCGCAAGTAAAGGAAAAATCCTCGGACTCACCTTTTTGGAAAGGCCTTATGAAAGTGAAGGACGGATTTTTGAACGAGGTTCTTTCACTGTTGGGAATGGTGAGAGTATTACGTTCTGTGAAGATACTTGGTTAGGTGGTACACCTTTGGCACATCAATATCCATCTTTATATAATATTGTCCAAATAAAACATGTTTCTTTGGCCAATGTCATGGCTCAAGTGCCTTCAAACATTGGTTTTAGACAGGCCTCTGGTACTAGAGCTGATAGATGGATTCATTTGGTGCAGCGTCTAATGAACGTATACCTAACCACACAACCAGATACGTTTACTTGGAAGCTAACAACATCTGGGTCGTTTACAGTCAAATCTTTATATCTAGATTATATGAATGACCATACTAGATTTCTTCGGAAATACCTATGGAAAATTAAGGTTTCGCTGAAAATTAGAATTTTTATGTGGTTCCTTCATCGTCGAGTCCTACTCACAAAGATAATTTAGCCAAAAGAAATTGGCATAGTAGTAAGAAGTGTTGTTTTTGTAATCAAGATAAATCAATACAAAATTTATTCATTAGTTGCCCGCTAGCAAAAGTTGTGTGGCGTATTGTGCACATGGCCTTCAATATAATTCCCCCAAATAATATTACAAATTTATTTGGCAATTGGCTAGCGGGAGTTGTAAAGAAAGATAAGTACAAATCTGAGTTGGTGTTTGTGCTTTACTTAGGGCTATCTGGAACGTGAGGGATGCCTATATTTTTAACAAAGCAAAAACTAGTTCTTTTATGCAGGTTATACCGCTGGCTACACATTGGATCCGTATGTGATCTTACCTACAACCAATGGAGAGGCGTCAAGATTTGGCTACTGGGTGCAACCGATTGGATATGGTTGCTCGGGATATATACAACAAGTGCAGCTGACGTTTTGATCATAGATTAACATGATGATGCAGAGCCGTCTCATGTTTGCTCTCTTCTTTAGATGGTTGATACATGTATCGACCCTGTGTGACCCATGATGTATATTTTTTGTAAAACTTCAAATTTTAAATAAAGCAATAAAAGGGGCTGGGGCTTATGCCTCCTTTTCGTAAAAAAAGCTCACCACAAAGGGTGCACATGCCATTCGAAGGACCCCGACACTTAATTAGCAATTTGCTCAGATCACGGGAGTTTATCTCAAATAAGTTGCCAAAGGAAGATCCTGATATTTGGTGGCACCCTTGTGCACCATGCTTCCCTGAAGTATGTCATTGCCGCCCCTTGTGACAGGCGAATGTACATCGAGTGAGTAGAATAGCTCTTGGACCATCCAACCAGCAAGGCACAACATCCACCTCATCTATGGTCTGTGTTACTTGAATCTCACTAATGAGGTTGTCCCACTCAACAGCTACAACAAGGCTAAAGGACCTGCGGAAGTGTATACGCTATACCTCTGCGTCACGGGCTACCCTCACCATGATGAAGGGAGATGTACAACAATCAAAGAGTAGAGGGAATCGATCACGGAGCAGAGACGAGCATGTCCACCAATCGATCCAGAAGTAGGTGTGTCTCCCTAATGTCTACGCACGCTAATATTCTTGTAGACAGTTTTGGGCCTCTAAGTGCAGAGGTTTGTAGAACAGCAGCAAATTTCCCTTAAGTGGATCATCCAAGGTTTATCGAACTCAGGGAGGTAGAGGTCAAAGCTATCCCTCTCAAGCAACCCTGCAATTAAGATACAAGAAGTCGCTTGTGACCCCAACACACCCAATACACTTGATAGATGTATAGGTGCACTAGTTCGGTGAAGAGATAATAAAATGCAAGTGATATGGATGACTATGAGTGGTAATAACAAACTGAAATAAATATGGCAGCAAGTAAACATGCAGTAAAACAGTAAATAAACGGTGATTCGATATTTGGAAACAAGGCCTAGGGATCATACTTTCACTAGTGGTCACTCTCAACAATGATATCATAAAGGAATATAAATATAAGCACTTCACTATGCTACTCTGAAAGACTCTACGGCTGGATAACGAACACTAATCCATTGCGTAGGTATGCAAAAGCAAACCTTAAAAATGTATTCCCAAGTACTAATGAACACCCCGCGCTGCACTTTGAGCATTCATAGGCGGTACTAACACACCACAATTTCATAGAGACATCCAACTCAAATCATAATTCAGTGAACAAGTATTCTGTGAAATATAGCCTAAGAGACCCACACGGTGCACACACTCCACCTTTACACACGTGGGACAAGGAGTCTCCGGAGATCACATAACTAAAATTCACTAGAATAGCATAACGACATCTAGATTACAAAGCTCATGGTCACATAAAGATCACACCATGGGAGAGAGAGATAGACCAATATCTACCAGTAGAGCCCTCAGCCCCGAGGGAGAACTACTCCCTCCTCATCATAGGAGTCAGCAACGGCGATGGAGATGGCAGTGGAGTCGATGGAGATGGCTCCGGGGGTAATTCCCCGTCCCGGCAGGGTGCCGAAACAGAGACTTCTGTCCCCAAAATCTTGTCTGTGACAGCGGCGGATCTAAAGAATTTTTCGTGGGCGGAGGCTGGTATATTTAGGGTTTTTGCATCGAAGTATTTATATAGGCAGAAGGGCGTGGTCGGTGGAGGCTTGGTGGTCCCAAACCATGCCTAGGCGTGGGTCAAGGCCAGCTCGCGCCTAGGGGTGGTTTGGCCACCCTGTGGCCCCCCCTTCGTCTCTTCTCTAGACTCTGTCTTCACTCCGGGAAAAATAGGAACTTTGGCTTTTGTTTCGTCCAATTCCGAGAATATTTTCTGTACAACTTTTCTGAAATACAAAAACAGCAGAAAATAGGGAACTGGCACCGTGGCATCTTGTCAATAGGTTAGTTCCAGAAAATGCATAAAAGTGTCACGAATTGTAAAGAAAACATATAGAAATTGGTGTAAAACAAGCATGGAGCATAAAAAATTATAGATACATTTGCAACGTATCACTCCCATCACAGACTTGATGCTTAGCTCCCAGCTTGAAGTACTACTTGATCCTCTGAATAGTGTTCTGGTAGATCAATTGTAGCTAGTTTCGAAATAAGAGTATCGAACCACGAGGACGTACTAGTTAGGGTCTTAATGCCCCTTGCTACTACCTATTAAAGATTACTTGTATATTGATTTCTAATCTCAAAATGTTTTAAGGGGATGGATGTAATTGGTTGCAATAAAGTAAACAAATCAGTAAAAAGCGTTATAAGAAATGAGTTGAAACTTAATAAGACGAAGTGTTCTGAGGGATTATTGCATCCACCTCTAGCATTAGGATTCATATTAATCAAGATGAAGTATACTTTTAATCATATTGTGTGTGGGAGAGCTCCGTAAGAAGATGCGCCCAGAAAGTCATTGGTCACCCCATCTCTAAATAACCACATCAGCTAGTCTTCTGCAAGCCACATATTGACTATTGGTATTATGGGTTTTACCCCGTGGTTATCTATACGAGCTTGGTGAGTCCCTCTTTATCCCCCTCATCCATGTGTTAAAGTGCCGATACGGTAATTGTAGGGATTCGTAGCATAGAAAACAAAAAAAATCCTAAAAGCCAAGATCTAATCTAGTAGATGGTAGCAACAAGGTGAAGATCAACATACCCTCGAAGATCGCTAAGCGTTAACGAGATAAATCTCGTGGTGGATGTAGTCGATCACTTGCCGCTTAAAAGCGCGTAGAAGATCTTGACGATGCCACAATCGGGCAGACCTCCGCATTCGGTCACACGTACGGTGTTGATGACGACGTCCTTCTCCCTGTTCCAGCGGGTAGTGGATGTAGTAGATCCTCCTCGGAATCCCGCCAGCATGACGGCGTGGTGACGGTGGTGGTGGAGATCTCCAGCAGGGCTTCGCCGTAAGCCGTGCGGGAGAGATATGGAGGCGATGTGGTGCTAGGGTTTGGGAGAGGGGCCTTGGGCGCCGGCCCTTGATGCCCTAGGTGGTGCGGCCAAGTGTGTCTAGCCCCTCCCCTCTCCTCCCCTTTAAATAGGTGGAAACCCCCTAGGGTTTGCCCCAAAACCACTTTGAAGTCCAATTCCAAACTTACCAAATTGGGAAACCTAGAGGGAGTGGGATTTCTCCCTTTCCTTCTTTCTTGGCCGGCCAACATGGTGGAACCCACCATGGACTCCACCCTCCCACTTGGTGGGTTGGCTAGGGCTCGGGACTCCACCTGCCATAGTGAATTATTCTGGATGATTCTAGAACCTTCTACAACCTTCCATAAACACACTAGACCATTCCCAAACTTGGAATGTGACTTCCAATATATGAATATTATTCTCCGGACCATTACGGAACTCCTCGTGATGTCATGGATCCCATCCGAGACTCCGAACAATATTTGAACTCCATTTCATATTCCATATCTACTTCAAACGACATCGAACCTTAAGTGTCACCTTACGGTTCGCGAACTATGCAGACATGATTGAGACTCTTCTCCGATCAATAACTAATAGCAGGACCTGGGAATCCATAATAGCTCCCACATATTCAACGATGACTTCGTGATTGAAAGAACCATTTACATATGATACCGATTCCCTTTATCTCGCGATATTTTACTTATCCGAAGTTTGATCGTCAGTATCTCTATACCTAGTTCAACTTCATTACCGATAAGTACTCTTTACTCGTGCCATAATATGACATCCCTTGTGAGCCAGTCACATGCTTGCAAGCTAACTGGATGACATTCCATCAAGAGGGCCCAGAGTATATCTATCCATCATTTAGATGGACAAATCCCACTATTGATCCACGTGCTTCAACCTATACTTTCCGAACACTTAATGCCACATTTATAACTACCCATTTACGAAGTAGTGTTTGATGTCATCAAAGAATCCATCCGGTGTAGGTGATTAACATGATCTCATGGTCGAATGATTAGGTTACTATGTATCGTAAAGCTTGAAGCAAAACGAACTTAATGACTTGATCATATGCTACACTTACTATGGGTATATGTCCATCATGTCATTCACCTAATGCTATGATCTTGTTGTTAATAACATCCAATGTTCAAGATCATCTATTAATCAACAAGCTAGTTTAACAAGAGGCTTACTAGGGACTCCTTTATGTTTACAAAACACACAAGTAGTAATGTTTCCGGTTAATACAATTATAGCATGGGATGTAAACATTTATCATGAACACTAAGATATAACAATAAACACTTTTATTATTGCCTCTTGAGCATATCTCCAATCGTAATGTCACTTCTCGCCGTTCACTTTACCACACTTCAAAGGGTAGTTCCCTCTCGAGATCATAAGGCAAATATTACATGGTGCACAACACATAATATCAAGAGAGAGAACTAACACACATTAATACTTAAAACCATAAATCATCTTAGATTCATCTCATATTCATGGTAGGGTTTCTCCATCTCCCCAAGAACTAAAGGAACTACTCACACATGGAAGCAATCAAGAACATCTTCATAATCTTATGGATGGGATGAAAGGGACGAAATGAATTCGAACACAAATCCATAGTAGAAATCAAGATTACAACTATGGTTGGAGGTGAATGGTATTGGTGATGCAGCGGTTGATGGTGAAGGGGATGATGCCTTGTTCTCCGAGGATCCACGTAGCAGCCCAGATGTTGTCTTCTCCAAAGTTCCTTCTCTAGATCTAATATGGGGTGGCGTTTATCTATTTTGCGGAGTTGTGTGTCTCAGATCTCTCTGTCGTCTACGCGAGATGAAAGCATTTGACAAGGCGGTGCTCCTGACACACCGTATGGGCGGGCTCCCCGTACCGATGCCCACTAAACTTACTGGAAGTTGTCCTCGCATCCTCCTTTTGCCCAGGTGCATAATTAAGTGCTAAAATGATTTCTATCACATCAAAATGCTAGAAAATGGCACTTTTAATTGATATTTCATCATTGTCTTATTATTCCAAGATCATGTGTAGACAAGCATAAAAGGGCGCGGTAGCGTGGTGAAATACAAAAATCCTATTACTACGCAATGATATCTTAATGAAATAATGGTGTAAAAACATGCTAAAAATGCACTTATAATGTTCCAAAATTAGGACCCCTTAGTGGGACCGGCAGAGGAGAACAAGTCATTATCGCCCATATACTTGGATTTTAGCTGGTCTGAAAGACCTTCCGCATTCTTGTATAGTTTCCAGATCCCCCTTTAAGCATTAGGGTAATATTCATGATCCCGGTGTTGAGGATTTCCCAAACCCCCCAAACTACTTGGGCTAACATAGCGTGGCCCAGTCGACCATGTGAGACTCTCGCTTCTGTTCCACTCCCTCCCAAAAGAAGCGGGACCGAACCTTATCAAAAGTATTGAGTTGAGTCATGAAGCATGAAAATACTCATGAAAAAAAGGCAGGATCGAAAGGCAAGAATTCATGAGTTACAGCCTCTCCTCTGAAGCTAGGAAGAGCCCTTTCCATGGCTCTACCCTACCACCCACTTTCCATGTAAAGAATTCTTAGTCCGGTGCACGAAGAGTCTTATCACTCACCGGCAAACCCATCTAGCTAATTGGGAAGTTTCCTAGTTTACAGTTGAGCAGGTTGGCAATGGGGCTTGTTCCGACTCTGTAGCCCCAACCACCACAACCTCAATCTTGTCAAAATTGATCTTGAGTCCCAACATAATCTCAAAGTTGAGCAAGATTAGCTTGAGCTTGGCAATTCTCTTGTCAGTCGGTTCCATTAGGATCATGGTATCATCTGCGAATTGGAGGTGGGTGAGTAGTCCCCCTATAATGAGGTGGGAAACCACCCATTTAAAATGACTCGTCCCATTAGCGTGAGAGATAATGTTAGCAAGCAAATATACCATGAAATCAAACAAGATCAGGGGGAGAGAGGATCCCCTTGACGTACTCCCCTCGCATTTGTGAAGAAAGGTCCAATCTCACCATTGACGTTTACCACAGTTTGGCCTCCCAAGACAAATTTCACAAGATGTTGAACCATAGTAGAGGAGAACCCTTACCTAGTTAGAACCTCCCTCAGGAAGTCCCAATTAACTCGGTCATACACTTTCTCAAAGTCTAATTTCAGGAAGAGCCCGCCCAACTTCTTCATTCTCAGTTTGTGATTTATCTCGAGTAATGCCAGAACCCCTTCACGGGGAGCCTGTCCCTTGACGAAAGCGGGCTGGTTTTGGTCAATAGTCCTATGTGCAAGAGATGCTAGGCGATTGGCATAAGCTTTAGCTATGAAATTGAAAATCACGTTGTTGAGGTCAATGGGCATGAATTTCTTCATAGAGTCCATCCCCTTTACCTTAGGGATGAGTGATATGACTCCAAAGTTCAAACGAGAAACATCCACCCTCCCTAGAGCAAAGTCATTAAGCAGTTGTAGGATAGGCGATTCATAAATTCCGCATAATTTCTTAAAAAAGAACACTGGGAATCCATCCGGACCGAGAGCTGTATCCACTTTCATACGCAACAACACATCCTCGAGCTCTTCTGCTGTGAAGGAACGCCCAAGCTCGAAGTTCGTGTTTGAGATGCGCTTGGCAACTGACCAAAGGTTAGAGCCCAGGGAGAACGCCCTTGTCCCCTAACAGAACCCATGAGCTATCTGTAGAAAGTTTAATCAGTGATCTCCCCGTGATCCGTGATCAACCACTTGTTACTCATGGAGTGATGACATGCATTAATGCAAACATTTTGTTAGTTCTAGGTCAACAAAGAATTAAGTCAGTTCTATGCCAACTCTAGAATTGTTAGATTTGCGTCACAAATTCACAATTCGTGCACGTGAGAATTGCATATGTGTGTGCAATTACTTGTCCTTTTGCTAATTGCATATAATATTCGGTGACCGAGAATTAAGTTAGTTCTAGGTCGATCGAGAATTAACCGTGCCCTTTATTCAAGCTCATATACTTATTTCTTTTCTTTTAGTGTGATATCCTTTTCGACAAAAAGAATATATTAATATCAGCAAAATATCAATTACACTCATCTTTGCAATGTTAAGAACTAGACGAAATATTAAGAATGTACATAGCCAAAATGAAAAATAAAAGAAAAAATCTGCTAACGTGATAAGTGAATGACAACAGTAATAATAAACACCACCATATGCAACACCTGCACTGTAAAATAGGTCCTCAAGGAGTGTGATATCTGAATACTCTGGCTGTTTCATACTAGTATAAGAATCGTTCTATAGCATCAAAAAAAAAACGTTGATCAACGGGGGAATGATCTCTCCCTTGGCTATACGTTGTTAAGTAGGATGAGACTCTCCCCGCGGATGGACGCGGATGGATGATAACCCGATTTATTCGCCCCTCCTGCGAAATTACCGCGGATGGGGATTCGAACCTGGGTGGACTGGCTGCGCACTCGCTTGCCTTACCACTGAGTTAGAACTCAGTTCTCATCGTTCTATAGCATCACGTACTGCACGTAACAAATAATCATTAGCCTGAAATTTCCGGCTATCCAAAGACTATTTTCCACAAACTCCTGCTCATCACAATCCAACTACCTCTCGATCCCCATCCTTCTACCCCCTTGAGAAACATGTCCCGCAAGCTGATGTACACGACCATGGCCTCTACCTCTACGTCCTCACTAGCTCTCCTACCTGCACGGCACTTAAAAGCTCAAGATGTTGCCATGGTCTGCCGACGCTAGTAGACGGCATCCACCTGTTATAGCTCGCGTGATCGGCGAAGCGAGTCAAAAGTGCATACGTGAGCTCTGGAGCTTTCCGTGCCGAGAAAAACGGCCACCGGTCCCGCTCGCCGCTACCTCTGCATCGTTGTCTCGCACCAAACTGAAGATGAAACGCTTGACAGCGAGCGTTCGGCGGTTGGAGTCCGCCGGCGTGGCGGGCACGAAACGCACGAGGGAGATCGATCTCATTGCCATGTCACACTCAGTGAGGCTCGCCAGTTGCCACATGCATGAGCCATACAATCGTGCGAGGAGTCTGATACGAAAACCAACTCCAGCTTGTATCGGGGGATCTCAAGATACCATAACTTGCAATAGTTCAGTTCGTGGCATCACATGGAGTATTGTATTGAACCAAATCGCAAGCGCCAACCTTAATTAGTAGCCGGAAGAGAATGTTGAAAAATCAATCTAATCACTCGGCAAACCACGAATCATTGATGCAATAATGCAGACGCAATATCAAACTAGGAAATCGGAGTCCCAACTAGAACAGCATCCTCCAAAAACAGTCCTCGTCAGATGGCGACCGCTGAACAAAAGTGAGTATGCTAAGTCTCGGCCTCCGAAATTACTTTGAAGGGATTCATTTATATTTTACTAGCGGGGTGTCCATGCGTTGCCACGCTACTTACCTTATGCCTAGTGTTGTATATGTTACACATGTATTTAATGCATGTAAATATTTAACTACATAAAAAAGATAACTTCGTAGTATTTTTAAATATTAAAAGGTTTACTTCACATAATTTAATGTAATATGTATAAAATGCGAAGACCGACAAATTATTACTTGTTTATTTAGCCATTCTCTCTTGATCCACATAAGGTATCCTCGTACAATATCAGGAATGTTGTCCTCCACTTTATTTGCATGGTACTTAAGCATGTATATCAAAAACTTCTTCCCCACACCAATACAGAATATGCCTTTACACAGAACTGAAATAACATGTTACACACAATTTACCTAACCGTCACTATATGCAAGAGTGGGCGATGAGCCTCTACAATAAACCGTGTGCGAAGGAGCCTCCTTTGGCACGTGGTCGTTTTGCCAAAATCTTTTGTGATACAAAGGGTTATCACAAACGTTTTTTTATACTTGACCATAAATTTTCTAAGGTCACATACGATAAATGTTTAACAAGTTGTATGTGTTTCTCTCATATGGCACACGTTTGTTTCAACTTGTTGTATGCTTTACGCAAGCATCGCTATGCAACAAACAATACTCATTTGTACCCACTATCCCATAACTCAACATTGAATGAAAATATATTAGCAAAACAAATTTATATTTGATTGTACATTTCATACACCACATGTATACATGTATTTCAACATGGACTCCATTGCTAGCTAATATCTATACAAATGATAGAGTATTAGAGTTGCACAATAATTATTGGTTACGTTGTTTTCTCCATGAGAGACAAGTTATGCCGACAATGATTCATCTCCACCCCGCATTTGCTGCCACCTTCTGGTCCTAATCTGGATATAGTTCTCCTTCTTGCCAAATGCATGACACAAGACGGTAAAACTGCACACACAAAAAACCATTTTTGCGTTAGAACATAAATATAGACAATTCAAAATTAAATGAACGCACCTTCACGTGATTTGTGTTCTTACTCGCAGGTGACGGTGCAGACCCGGGATTGTCCAATTCTTATGCGGTGTCATGAAATTATCATCCCTATTATAACATGATACTGTACTTAAGAATCAAATACGTGAAATATATTGAAAAACTTGTAATGTATAAATCTAGCAAGCTTACACAATACATAAAGATCTAACAATATTATCCAATAATACGATATAACATCCAGCTAAATATTATAATGGATCCGGCCTTGTTAATTGTACTTATTTTTTCCGATAAAGGAGCATAGTCCTAGCCTCTGCATCAATAGATGCACACGGCTTGCTTTATTAAAATAAAATATCAAGTCACAAAAGATTCATCATCACTTATTACAATCATGGAAAAGCTAGGGTCGATACATGAATCAACCAGCTGAAAATATGGCACTCGGAAAAGCTATGCATTTGCTATTCTATTAAGATGCCGCCACCTAGTAGCCTGGAAAAAGAAGTCCTGAGCAACCACTAGCATCCGGTTATATCCAATAACCATATCCTCCCGCTGCTCCACTGGGAGAAGGAAAATCCATTGTTGTATTGAATGAGCAGCTCGCCGGATAACCTGCAAAAAATTAGTTCCACTTCACTTGTTAAAGATAATATCATTTCTAGTTCTCCAAATAGCCCAACAAATGGCCGAAACACCAATTCTAATTTTTTGTTTATCATCCTTCCTCACACCATTCAGCCATCTACCAAACATATTAGTAACATTAGCTGGTGACGGAATGTTATATGTAAGGTACATCATTCGCCATATTATCTTCGCAAAAGGGCAATGGATAAACAAATGATTAACGATTTCCATGGAATCACAAAAACAACACTTTTAACATCCTTTCCACTTCCGGAAAAGTAATCGGGGAGATGAATCCATTCTAAGAATAGATTCATGGTATAAAGTAAACATGCAAAACCTAAGTACATAAACCTTAGGGGAGATAAACCGGCTTGACCAGAGGTGTCGGCGGCAGGCCCGGTTGTGGTGGAGCGCGAGGACGGGTCCAGCCAGGGTGGAGGGCGGAGATGAACCGGCTCGTTTGTGTTGGCGGTCTGGCCTACGAGCGCATTGATCGGCGTGACTCCACGTCCAACGTGCCGCTCACAGCATTCCGGCGAGAAAGATCCCCCAGTTGCAGGGACCAATCATAGTCCTAAAGAGGGGGCGGTTGTGAAGTGGAATGGGACAAGTTGAGATCGTTGGTGCTTATTTATACCCAAAAAAAAGTTGGTAGGGTTTACGTCTGGCCAAAACGGACCAAATATCACACAGGTTTATCTATGGAAAATTGTTTGCGCCATAAGGACCCCTTCTGTTAACCGTGTGAGATAATTTTTCCCATAAGATTGTTCAGAAATCTCTAATATGTGCACCTAAATAAATCTTACAGTGTTACTATAACACCTATTAGGATTAGCTAAAGCAAAAAAAAAAGCCTATTTTTCATGTTTTTAAATTTTTTTAACTTCAACTTGTCTGCCTCTGTCTTCAACTTGTGTCTGTGGACAATATTAGCCAAATACAAATCCATCTTCATCTTTTCTTCTTCTGCAACATTTTTTAGACTAACAATCTTCTGCTACATTTCGGGCTATCCAAAGACTGTTTATTTCCGCTAACTCCTGCTCGCAATCCAACTACCTTTTGCTGCGCATTCTTCTTTTCCGTTCAAGAAACGGCATGTCCCGTCAGCTGTTTCTTCACCGTTCACGAAGCGCAAGATGTACAAGACCACGACCTCCATGTCCTCACTTCACTAGCTCTCCAACCTGTACGGCACTTAAAAGCTATGGATGTAGCCATGATCTGCCGACGCTAGAGGGCAGCCACCTGTTGTAGCTCGCGTGATCGGCGAAGCGAGTCCAAAGTGCATACGTGACCCTGGAGCTTTCCACGCCGAGAAAAGCGGCCACCGATCCACATCCACGTCTTGTCCGCGCTCGCCGCTGCCCGTGCATCGTTGTCTCGCACCAGAAGAAGAGGAAACGCTTGACAGCGAGCGTTCCGCCGTTGGAGTCCGCCGGCGTGGCGGGGACGAAACGCACGGAGGGAGATCGGTCCAATTGACCAGCGAGTGTTGTCAGTGTTTCTTAGTTAACTCCTTCAGATTAAAGAAGCCTGCTCGAGCAAAACGCGCGCGTGTTTCCCAGAGCTGTACGATCTGATACGGAAACAAACTCCCAACTTGTATCGGGGGATCTCAAGATGCCATGACTTGCAATAGTTATGTTCGTGACATCAAATGGAATTAATACTGCATCAAGCAAAGACGCAAGCGCCAGCCTTAATTAGCAACTGGAGGGAGTGTTGAGAATCTAATCTAATTAGTAATTACCTACTCTAAAAGCTATACAAATCAATCGATGCAACAATGCACAGACGCAATAGCAATCCAGGACATCAAAGTCTCAATTGAAACAATGCTCGCAAGGAGGCAGGCCTGATCGACGTCGACAACCGAATAAAAGTGAGTACACGAAATATCGATCTCAGCATTGACTTGGTGACGGGCTTCGCTTTATTATTTTACCTGGAAGAGTGAAGAGCGACCACCGCTATGCTTAAGTCTAGGCGGTTTAGTTTAAGGTACGTTTCGTGTTAGAATTAATGATGTGAACAGGGCAAATATCATGATGAACCCAGGTGCACGTGCAACGATTTCTCCAATATTGAAAAAAAAATGCTATTTCAAAATCTTAAAAAAAAATCATACTTACTTGTGTAAGTTTTCACGGGAAAATATAATTGTATAAGGCATACACAAAAATGAAAAAATATTCAAATGATACTATAATGATTGGTTGTGTATTGTTCATGGAAATAGAGAATTCCATTTTCATATTTTTGTGTAGGTCACAGATGATCTTTTTTATTCCAAAATCTACACAAATAAGTGTCAACATAGGATATACATGCGTGCATTTTTTCAATTTTTTCTGAAACTTTGAAATAGCATTTTTGGAATTTTTCATAACGAGGTGCATGTGCATCCGGATAGTGTGAACAACAGTTATTTTGTTGCTGGAAAAGGGATTAAGCAAGGGGATCTCCTTTCCCATATCCTGTTTAATCTTACTGCTGATGTTTTCACAAAAAAATCATTTATAAAGCTCCTTCCAATCAAATGATTTATGGTTTAATGTCTAATTCTATTCTAAGCGTTGTCATCACGAAGCAAACGCTCGCATCGATGTTGGGGGGGGGCTCGACTCGGGTGAATCCCTACCCGCCGCCTCCCACCCCTCCTCCCTCGCATCTCCTCAGCGACGGTGGCCGAAGCCCCTCTAGGCATACAGTTGTGGCGGGCTCTCATCTCCGAGTGTGGTTGGCAGGGGCCTCCTCCTCTTTTTTTTTTGAAAGGAATACGGTAGGGGAAGCCCCTACAGTGGTTTTTTTTAAATATAAGAACCCAATTCTGCGTTCGTGAGGACTTGAACCTGGGTGGCTGGGTGTACATCCACTTCCCTAACCGAATGAGCTAGGCTCGCTTCTTTGGCCTCCTCCTCTTCGCGTGGTGCGATCTCCGGTCGGAGCTTTGCGGTAGCCCTAGACGACGCGGCTCGTCCGGTCGTGATGGACGCTGGGCGGTGACCCCGGACTTCTTCGACGACCTTGGAGATAGTTGTGGCCGCAAGGGCGGCACAGCGCCTGGTTCGGGGGACTCAATACGGCACAGCCCCGCATCTTTGCGTTGTGGTGGTGGTGCCCACTGAGATCTCCAGTCTACTGTTGGGAGCCGATGTACGCGGTGTGGGGACCTACCGTTCTTCTTAATAAAGTAGGCGGTCCTAGAGTTCTTCTCGCGCCAAGACGGTTTTCTCCTTGATGTCGGCCCACATTGCTGGCGATGAGTTTCAGAAGGCTCCACCGACAATCTCCACTGGGTGCCTGATGCATGTGGGTTTCTGGATCAGATGGGATTTGATTGTGTGCATCCATATTTCTAGCCGTGTGGCTTTAGGAGGGAGTGATGGTTGTTGCCATCATGGGACATATCGGTTTTCGATTTCCATGGAGAAGACGGTGACGAGAATGCCATGCCCTATTTTGAGTAAAATAATTAAACATATTGCTAGATGGATGGATAAGCTTATGTCCTACCGAGGTAGGCTAATTCTCCTTCAAGCATGCATCGCTAGCATTCCTATGTTTTTATTATCTTTTATTAAATTTCCAAAATGGACTATTAAAGCTATTATTTCTCAAATGTCTTATTACTTTTTAAATAGTATTGGTAATTCCCATAAGTATCCTCTTGCTTCTTGGGACTTTGTTTCCCATAAGAATGAGTTTGGTGGCTTGGGTATCCAAAACCTTAGGATTTTCAGTTTATGTCTCCTTGTGGCGTGGATTAGAAGATATCATTTAGATGATAACAAAATTTGGAAAATGATTGTGAATTACTACTATTATTTGTCTCCAACCATCTTGAGGGCTAATCCCTCGCATAGCTCTCCTTTCAGGAAAGGTGCCATGGGGGAAACTTCTGTTGCTCAAGTAGGATACATACATATTGGGAATGGTCAAAAGGTGTTATTTTGGAAATACATTTGGCTTAGCTACTCTTCTCTCTCTATTCTGTTATGGGACCTTTATTCAATTGTTAATGAGCAAAAACACATGATTATCTTTTAGACACACTGTTTCCCCTAGTAGGATACATACATATTGGGAATGGTCAAAAGGTGTTATTTTGGAAAGACATTTGGCTTAGCTACTCTTCTCTCTCTATTCCCCGCGCGCGCGTATAAGAGAAGGCCGGTAGAGGATGGTTCCTGTTTATTTTGCAATGAACAAGAATCAGCTAGACATGTATTATTTGAGTGTGTTGTAGCTAAACAAGTTTGGACAGTTATCTCAGGCATCTTTAATACCTGTATTGGTGCCTCGTTTGAGTCAGCACCAAGGTGATGGTTAAGTGAAAATAAGAATTCAGTTCTGACTATTTTCTCTTATGCTGTTTTGTGAACCTTGCGGTTGATTTGTAACGAGATGTGTTTCCATGATCTAAACTAGCCAGGTGTCAAAGAGGTTTTGCGAAAGCTGGCACTGGCACCTGTTATGCCTGCTCCTACTGGATCATCATGGGGAATTGCTCCGGATTGCATGACATGAAAGACGTTGCTGAGGGGGTTGGCTGACAAAGCTCAGGCCACCTCTTCTTCAGATGATCCTTGGCACCAGGAGATGGCTTGCAAGAAGCTCATTGAAGACTATTGTCTTCGACTCCTGGAGCACGTTTTGTTTAAGGTGTCTTTTTACTTTTCTCAGTTTTTATCCTTTCATGAGCTTGAGAACTCGGTGACATTTGGTTGCATGTTAGTACCAGCTACTAACAGCCAACAAAAAACGGAATACCAGAAGAGACATACAGAACTATCCAACATATTTCATGTCTAAATGGTCATCCAAACATTCTATAGCAGGAAGATTAATTAATCATAACGACCTCCATTCCATTCTCAAGTCTACAGCCATAGTACCCCACTGCAACATAACATAACAAGCAGAGTACCAACCTCAAAGGATACCAGTTCATTGTTCTACTGAAGCCTACATACAGATTATAGCTCCATTAGTAAGATCCCTACAGTAGCAGCACTACAATAGCTGTCAATACACTGGCCTCATTTCTGAAATGAGACTTGTACTGAACCAGCATGCATTTCCATATGCAAATGAGTTGCCAAAAAATTCCTACTCCCTCCGTTCCATAATAAGGGTCATGGTTTTAGTTCAAATCTAAACTAAAACCATGACACTTATTATGGATCAGAGCGAGTATTTTTTGTCCCCGAATAGAGTACCGAATATACAGCACTGGCCTAACATAGGACGATGGTTTTAGCGAGGCACCGAAACACTATGTTTGTACCATTGGATTTGCACCTTGTTACCGAGCCCAATGGTTTGGCTGTTCCAGATAGGTAGGGATGGACAGACAGTACAGGTAACCTTAGCGTCTTGCATTAATCACAGTATGCTCAAACCGAGGGGAAGAACTTGTTCAGGTTGAATGGCAGGGAATAGAACTCCTCGCTCCTTGTGTCGGTCCTGTATGACCTGAACTTATCCCACCAGTGATACCCACGGTCTTTCCTGACAGTAGCCTCATGCCTGTGAAGGGTGTTGTCCAGCACGTATGCAACAATGCCACCAACAAAAGCCTTTGACGAGAAGAGCACATTCACCATGTCATTGAACTGCAGAAGTAGGGGAAACATATGGTTAGTATCTCATATCTCTTCATGTAAAGTTGAGAATGGTTATACTGCCACGAACCCATCTTGCGCGAGTGTGAACAGGGCCAAAACCAGCGACGGATGTGTACTCGTTGAAGTACTGAGGAATTGAAAGGCCCAGGAACAGTGAGAACCCCAGGATGAACTTGGTTCTGAAGCTATTGAGGTTGCAGAACTGAAGGAAACCAAGCCCAGCAGAACCTGTTAACAGATTACACCAGAGCTCAATTACAATTGTCCCTCATAAGTGAAAGCTTGCAATTCCAAAGAAAATGCAAACATAAGTAATATGAAGCTCTCCACCCACCAACGTATGCAAAGAACACGCAGTAGAGAGCAGCAAAGATTGGTGCAGGTATTGATGCAAAGACAGCTCCAAATTTTCCTGGAAGACACAAGCAGCAAGGGATTATTGCACATAGATACAACCATATTTGTAATTCCTAAGTATGCTTGTACTTAAGGTAAGAGCTCAGTTGACTGAAATGCATAATGCTTTAAAACAGGCACCAGTTTGAAATGCCAAGCAGCAAAGATCATTGTCAATATCACATATGTTACTGTGTCAGTATCTGTAGTTCTGTACACCCCATACACTAGAAGCAAAATAACAAGTTATCAAACTGCACCAATACACAGCCAAATACCCTGATGCAATGTGTATGTATCTAGAGATGGTAATGGTACTAGAGATTAGCTTTACTATTATTCTACATTTACTTTATTTGATATCAACATACTACAATCTTATGAGAGATTCACAGCCGACGCGATTTCCCACTGCATTCCCATCAATCCATCATCCAGGTGCAGAGACACTTTCTGATTTGAAAATAAGAAACCAGGCACCAAAGACAGGGTAATGCACGCATGCCCATTTGGCAGACAAAATACTTTTCAGTTACATTGCGCTAAGATGACATTTCCAAAGCCAACACAAGCAGGAGCAGATCGAGCATATAAGCTACCGATTGTTCCCATGTAAATCATCTGTACAAATAGGAAACAAGGGGCCCATATAAATAGGCAAGTTTTACATTAGAGAAGTCAGACTGTTTACATTTTCCCCTAGATTGTTCCCTCAACAGAAGCAACCGATTGACTTATAAGAGTAAACAAAGGGTACGGGAGGTACTTTAGCACCACTAATGGTTGCATTAAATGTCAAGAAAATAACATTGGGAACTTAAGAACCCATCAATTTTATATCTAAAAAATAAGCCAGTGCCTAGGGTTATTGGATTATCTCAGTTTGGTTTATTCAGCAAAAGTTGTGTGCTACCACAAATTTGTAATATCTAAGTTCTGTAAAGACTTGTTCACAGACCTGACATGAAATTTCCAGGGAGAGAACACCAGTATATTCACCCACCAATGATCTAACCAAATACAGTTCAAGATGATACCTCGCCTTGCAGCATTCGCAAAATAGTAAGCCGCGAGCTACAGAAAACAGAAGGCCTTTATCTACCTACTGTTATCATAACAGTTTTACGCTACACACACAAAACCTCCTCTCTTGCGCAGGCACACGCATGCAAGCCCACACACAAACAAACATACACAGGTCAATATGGGAGTTTTGACAAATATTCGTATGTTAATTGTTAATTACTTAATTAGTCCACCATCTGCTTACTGTGCTAGATCAAATGACCTATGAAGAATCAAAACACAGATTTGAGATAACCAAACTTACCAAGAATAGAGAAGAATATCATAAAACCAGCTGATATCTGCACAACTCTTCGGCTACCAACACGTGTCAAGGCTAGCAAACCGGCATTTTCACTGCAGATGATAAACATAATGGTTGAAATTAGATGTATTCCTTAATAGTTAATACAAATAGTGGTTGTATCAAAATGAAAATGGAATGCACATTCTTTGAAGAGATAGCAATATAAATTATATGATGCTTACATTGATACAGAAGACCCATTTCCAGTCCCAAATAGCCCATCCAGAAGGATACCAACACCCTGTAGCAAAAAGAGTTATATGCACTTTGCATGAAATCAAGTTTGCAGATTTATGTAGTCAAGCTTGTCATGTGGTGAATGTAAACTTGGCACATACCTGCCATCCAACACCACGGCTAAGTACAGAGGGCGGGAGAGGTGTGGCACTTGCAAATCTTGAAACAGCAATGAAGGTACCAGTAGACTACAAACACAGGAGTTAGGAGATTGATTCTCATTATTTTAGAATCTCAAATGAGCACAAATGTAAATGACTGCCTAACCTCCACAAGAGCAACAAATGAGGCAGCCATCATTGCAAAAGCTTCACCAGCATCAAACGTTGGAGCACCCCACTGAAAGGGATATGGCACTCTTATCCTGTCATTTTAGTAGAAATAGGGAAGCATTAATGTTACTATAACAGCAAGGTTGGCACCAACGGAATAAGCACATCTTCAGAAGTTCACAACAATACCATGGTGCACCACCAATTAGTCCAGAACGGTCAGTACGGCAATGAAATTGGGTCTTTGGTGCTGCATTCCTGTATGCTCCTCCGACTGTCAGCAGATACGCATAGAGCCACACTATGGGAATAGTGAACAGAACAGCAAACCGGTCGAAGATGGACCTCATCATGTGTACAGCATGTGGCAGGTACTACAAAATGAAGATGGGGAAGTAAAAGAGCAGCTGGAGCACATATAGATGGTTTGAAACAGAGGGTAAGAACAATTGCATGCACAAAAATGTAGTCGAACCATCGCAAAGATCACCAGGAGGATTAATTCGGGCAGACCAATCTCAACACACTTAGCAACCTGTGTATTTGCAATTCAGACATAAGGAGTATGTATGATTGATCAAAAAAACTGAGTAGAAACAAAATAATCAAATCTTACCGATGGAAAACCCAGCTCATACAGTCCAAACCCAACTAGCGCTATCAGAGGAGCAGCTGACAATGGACTCAGATACCTGAAACAAAAGCAGTATATACAAGTTCATGAGATGTTGGAAGTTAAATGCACTATTTGTGCAAGATCTCTTCCTGCTTCAGTAACCATATAGCAGCTACTGAGTTGAGGAATAATAGCTACATCTTCCTACCTGGCAACATTACGCCAAAGGCCACTGAAGCCAACTATGATCTGTAGTGCAGAGGCAACAATCAAAGCACCTTGTGTTCCACGCATGATTTTGAGGAATTTCTTCAAAAAATACCAGGTGATTTTCATCAGGTTTACATACAGGAAAAGAATATTGGACAGCAAGTAGAATTATCCTTCTTTTCAACTTACTGTATGCGGATCTGGTTCATTGGCGTAACGTCCTGCAAGGATGATTGAGATGGTAGGCAAAACAAACGTGAACGATCCACCAATCACCGCAGGCAATCTGGTACCGAAGAAACTCTGCAGAAGGGTGTTGATTCCAGCCACAAACAGCAATGTCTGGATGACAACTGCCTTGTCCTCCTAGCAAAGGAAGAAACACCATTAGTCTTCAACAATAAGAGGATTCTGTCCAAAGCAACAGAACTGAGTAGACTTGTAATCTTACATTGTTTCCTCCCATCTGTGGAACGAGTGCAGTAGGTATGATAACAGTAGTTCCCAGCATGACCAGATAGTGTTGAAACCCAAGGAGAATGGCCTCCGCTGCATTATGAATAATTTCATACAGTCAAATTTCAGAATCAAGTTTCTCACTGAGCACATACAAGATGAGTAAGTTACACAGAGTATAGTGGAAGTGTGTAGATCAACTATTTCTACAGCAGAACTATCCTGCTTTCCACGGACATACTTCACAATACTAGCAAGAAGATGAAGCTATGGAAATAAATACATATGTAGTTGATCAACCTTGGAAGGAATGCATAAATAATATAACTACCAATATGAACAAATCATTCAGTCAACATTCTGAACAAAAAGGACTTCCTGTCCATCATTTCTCCATATGGAGAATTCAAGCTTGCACCTTCTCCGGTTCTCCCATGTAAAATTTCTAATGAATACCAATTGGTGTGCATGGTTCGAGTCTTAAAACTTAAAAGATTTAGGCGCAAAAACTCAAGATAGGAAGATGGCTACAATATGGCATACAAGGATTGTAAAATATGCCCCCATCCTGCTGTGTACAGAACTCTAACTCAGTAGCGAGTACAGGAGATTTAGGAGAGCACCTGGGTGGGCCTCTTAGGAGGCCACCCTTCATTTATAGTGCTGTGGAGAGTAGACTCAGTTTAGTACAGGTAGTACAAAATGGACCATACGAACATCTCATTAAGCTTACTATTTGTACTGAAGCGCCCATTCACGTTAGTACTTGTACTGATGCGCCCATACACATACAGAGACACAGCAAGCCGTTACTCGTTTTACATTAACCGCGACAAAGCAAGGCCAATCCCTGGTTTGGAACACGCTAGTACAAACAACGTATGACCAGTTTTTTTTTAGATGAACAACGTATGACCAGTTGACCATGCAGAAGATAGAAAATTAGAAGGAAGATCACCTACCCAGTGACAGGAGAATTAATGCAACTGAAAGTGACAAGGATTGTGCATTTGTGCAGATATGGACCTCTGGTTTGGAACCACCTACCAGCTACCGGCATGGCAAAACATAGGAATTCAATGGACGCATGTGGTACAGTCATGGAACACGCGAAACTAAATACAGATTGGCAAGTAGAGTAACAAAAGTAGAATTCCGGTGCAGATGGTAGTAAAGCCTAGACGAGTCAACGCACGAGTTGGTTGAACCCAAGATTACCCTACGAAATCGCAGGTATAGCACCAGATTTCCCGAATCCTCCATCTCGCGCAGCTAACAAGCAAGAATCGCAATCCCAGAATCATGCTGACGTTGACACGAGTGAAGGCGACATCGAGACTGGATCCTCCAGATTCAGCATCAAAGAGATACTACCCCAAAACCCCCATCCGACATTCGTGCAAAATTCCCCGAATCAGCACGGGTCAAACCCCTGCGGCTACATCAGGGGATAAACTAGAGGTGCTAACTGGATATTCAACGCGGCAGATCATTAAAAGCGCATTAATAAACTACTTGGGAGGGCGGGGGGACAAAACGAAACAAAAAGGCCAGCCGCTTTTAATTTTTGGAATATCCGAGAGCCGGGAAAAAGCCCAGGCAGATCTGGGCGGGCAGTTCCCCCTCGCCGCGCCGCAAGCTGGAACGAGCGAGCGAGCGGAATGGAGCTGGATTCACCAACCACCGGCGCAGGCCACGAACCTCAAAGTCCCGAAAGAGACGGGTGAAACCGTAAGCATCGTGGTGCCGGACGGCGACGGGAGTGGACTTCCCCGGGAAGGAAAAAAATAACGCGAACGGAGAACCAAAATCTCTGCCGGGGAAGCGGAAACCGACGGGCGACGAAGGAACGGCCGGGAAGACGAGCGGAGGAAGGTGGCGGGTGGGGAGAGGAGGAGGAGGTACTCACGCCATGGTGGTGGGCTGGTGATGCAGTAGGAGACCCCCGGGAGCTGGTCCTTGACTGGGTGCGGCGTCAGGTCGTCCTGCTTCTGGCCCCCGCCGCCGCCTCCTCCCCCGCCTCCGGCCATCTCGCGCGCGCAGCAGCACCTCTCCTCAGATCACGCGCGCTTCTCCCTCCCGTGAAGCCACAATGCTTGGCGAGACGAGGCGGAGCGGAGTGGAGTGGGGGAGTGGCGATAGTGTAGGGGGGGTGTGGGGCGAGTGGAGTAGACGTGTAGTGTGGCAGTACAGCGGCAGCGTGTAGCGTTGGTACGGCGCAGAATGGTAGGAGAGAGAGAGAGAGAGAGGCGGGGTCGATGGGAGGCAGAAGCGGTCAAAAAAGGCACTTGCCCAGCGTCAGCACGGCCGCTGCGGTGCAGAGAAAGCAGAGAGAGATGGTGGCAGGGCAGAGGAGGAAGCAGTTGTTTTGTTCTGCTGCGTCTGCGTTTCACGCCACCGCGCACGGAGGCGCAGCGGTCCAAACCCGCATTTATGCGGTCTTGTCCTGCGCGCCCGTCCCCTTGCGCACCCCCAAGAATCTACACTGTATCCCCTGACCTCCCCCCCCGCTCTATTCTCTCTTCCCTCTCTGCCTTCACATTTGCTCTCGATTGAGTTTGGAGCTAGATCGTTCGTGGGTGACATTTTCGGTCTGTACATGAATTTGGGCTCCGTTTCGTGGTTCGGTGGTTGGCTCCGGCTCTACGGGTTTTTTCCGTTTTTTCAGGTTCGCAACTGTGACGTTACCGCGCGTTGTGTGTTCTGGTACCGGAGAAAGTGGTGTCATGGATTGTGCGTGAAGAAAGAGGTCGTCCACGATCCCATCCCACCGCGCCTGCGCGCCACACTGGTTTTCCTTGCCCGTATTATTCAGAAAATGACAGAGTTAAATAAACCGACCCGTGCCGTGCCGTGCCGTGTGTGAGGCCTGTGACTGAATTATTGCGGCCGCCTCGCTCGCCGATGGCCGATGGCTACAGCAGTCAGCACGGCGGAGGAGGCAGGGATACGAACGGGGGATGGAGGGAACAGGGATCTTTATTTTTCGCTTTCCCGTGTCTCGTTCCGAGGAGATGTGATAAAAACAGCAGGCACGGCAGAGCGCAGAGAGATGCTTTTGACCTGTACGCAAAGCAGCGCCGCCGTACCGCCCCCTATCATTGTGCTCCTCCGGTTTACTGCTGCCGTGCTGCGGCCTTTTGTTTGCTTTCCTCCGCTGGGGCTATCCAACCCGGCGGGCAGCGAGCATGATTGGGGTCGGATCGGTCACGGACGGGCTCGCAAAATTCCACGGCCAAAGCCCCACTGCATGTGTGTAAATTATTCATGTTAAATCACAACTTATTTATTTATTCCTGAACCCTCAGCGTCCAAATCTACAGAGAGCACATGCTCGACATCGAGCCGGTTGTCCGTACCTTGAGCAAAGCCCACGTGAGAGGGCCCGTCCAGTGTGGCAGGACGATGGATACTTGACCACCAACACTGTGCTTCTTAACACTGATTTATTCAGCCAACTTTTCTCCAAACGCTGATTTACTAGTAGTACCACCGCAGGGTTGCATTGATTAGGAAAAAGTAATGCATGGAGATCTCGGCCATGACTCCTCCGTCGCAATGATTTGCCTTGAAGCGATGAACGAGGGAACAGGTACAGTACCGGGGAAGCAAAACGGGACAAGCGATCGGGGCGTAACTGTGCGGAACCTCAAGGAGTAAATGCGGGTGGGGGGTTCATGAAGCTTGAAGGATGTCACGCCAAGCTTTCCGTATTCATCATGGTTCGCCGAAATTGATTGCTACGGCCGAGGTAGCAGTGAAAGCTATCGCGAGGTGGTCAAGTACTCGGGCTGCGTAATTCTTGTGCAAGAAGCCAATGTAGTGAGTGAGCACGCTGCATGCGGAGGAAATGTCAGAGTAAAAGCATGGAGTAAATCTCTACTATATCCATATTAGTTGTCACTAAATATAGATGTATCTAAATTATCTTAGTTCTAGATACATTCATATTGATGATAAGTATTACGAATCGGAGGGAGTAACTTTTTACGTCAAAATACGATACGGTTTATATATTATATTTACCTAACAAGTTTATAAAAAATAGTACTGTACCAACATTTACACTTTATCATAAAAGCCAACTTTTACATCACTAAGAAAACATAATATGGAAAATCATGTTTATGATGAATCTAATACAGTAATATTGATTTTGGTATTATATGGGTTCATGTGTTTCAGTAAACTTGGTCAAAGCTGACATAGAAGGGAACTTTATACGTGTGTTTGACGTTGATTGGACCTTAACTTTGTGAAAGAAACAAAAGCCTTGAACAATGAATTTGCTATATAAGATATTTTAGAAACTTTAAAGTAAACTAGATACACAGCATAGTGAGTGAATCTGCACACTAAAAATAGATTAGATATACTATATAAAATTAGATGAATCTACTAAGAGATAAAACACTCTTATATTGATGAACGGAGGGGTGCTAATTTAGATAAATTACAAACACACTTATTCGCAGCAACAAAGAAAACATACACATGTTTAGAGCCCCTTTGATTCATAGGAATATGGTAGAATTTGGATTCTATAGGAAAATTTCATATACAAGTTTTTGATTCGTAGGAATATATCCTATAGAAATCTTGTAGTACAAATCATATAGAAAAAGGCATTAGGTCATACCTCATGGGAAAAAAAATCTTTGGTACAATCAAACAAATTTCATCTTTCCATAGGATTCAAGTACGCATGACATCCTAATCCTATGTTTTTCTTATTCCTATGTTTTCCTTATCCTATAAATCAAAGGTGATCTTAAGTAAAACTGTAATAACACACTCCCTCTCTCCCTCACTCTGTGTGTATCCCTACCTCTCTCCCAGGAGCCAAAACATCTCATATAGAGGAAAAAGGAAAATGTACAATTCAGTGTAAAAGTATGTCTTTTTGTTGCTCTATTGTTGATTTTGAGTTGAAATCTATATATTACAATCCATACGTAAAAAGGAAAAAAGCAATGCTTTGTTTTATGTTCAACTTTATATTACAACATACTATGTTGCACACATGGTAGCACTAAAACTTCACTTCCCCTCAAGGGCCACAACAGAGAGAGTATCTAGCGGTACCACGACAAGATGAGGTTACAAAAAAAAATGACAAGTCGAGTTGTTTTTTACAAGATTAGGTCAATACGAAAAAAATCTTGTTGTGAAATTGACTTAGTATTCATTACAAGTCTTAATTAGCTACTATTCACACTTGATTTTTTTGTGCGTATCCCAATGAGTGGGGCTAAATTTTCATTTGAAATTTTGTTGTGCATACCGTGTCATTCTTGTCAAACTTGAGCAATTTTTTTCACCATTGTTTAGCTTCAGTTTTTAGTTGCTGAACTCCTGGTCTTATAATAAGTTGGCAAAAATCAGCCATAACAAGAAAAGTAAATACATGTCAAACAAACTATAAGCTACACAAAAAGAAGTAGAACAAATAGCTATTATGATAATCCACCGCAATTCCAACGCAGCCTTAGTAATGGTATCTTACCTCGGTCACAAATGTTGATGGCAGAAGATAGGTCCAACCGGACACGGATTTGCAGCACCTGGTGTGCCCTTTGTTTGAACATTGTAATTTTAAGTTTATTTTTGTTTTGGGTGTATATCTGTGTGAAGTTTTGGTAGAAAAATCTTTATGTTTCGGGCTATAGAAAAAAAAACTTACAATATATACGAGTAATGTATGAAAATTGTCGGAAATTTGTCGTTTTGTATTTCCCAAAATACGACGTATTTTAGAACGAAATTTCTTGCTTACAATCTTGATGTATCTATCTAGCAATATATTTTTTGTCAGAATTTTTGGAGACCCAGAGTTGGAGTTTCAAATTTTGCCAAAAATGGGCTCAGGTACCATCCATCAGTTTTGTGTCTCCAATCTCGCTTATCTGGAGTCAAAGGAGCGACAGTGGACAGAACGGAAGAAACGAGAACAAGAGGAGAGTATATGGAGAACAAACGGAGGCCGAATTGTCTGTCTGCCTTATTGAGGGTTGGAAACATTATAGCATAATGATATAATCATGCAAGGTTAACCCAATTTCCCTTCTCGTCACTCCTATCTTTTTCATTAGCCCTATATTTGCTTGTTTGTCTGTAGTAGAAAACAGTCATCCCAGATCATATAAACAGCTTAAATAGAATCTAAATCACCACTATTCATGCATTCTATCTATCAAATACCATGAACGAAATATGCCCAGTCACATACAAGCAAAAAAACAAGCGGGTCACTCCTACGAACGGATAATCACTGCCTCAGTTTACTTACAATAATACCATGGAATGAAAATAAAGCTAGAATACAACAGAACAAGCTGGATGTTTTATTCCATCAGCACAGTAATACAAAGTCTCGGAGAGTGATTTAAGTTTTGCCTTGACTCAGCAACTCTGCTTGGCTACTCATTCTTTCAGTGCCACCAATCGATGTTCTTTCCTTGGCTTGTCTCAGCCACACACCCTTTACTATCAGCAATAGAATTGACAAGACAGTGTGCTGTAATTATCCAAATGCTCATATGACATGTACCACAGTGTACAAACTAGCTAGTCGGTGTGGTAATTTTGTGAGTACAAGAACATGCCGAAACAGATTTAGAAAACTCAAGTGACGAGACAACAAACAAGGCCAGATTTAGAAATAGAGTACAGCAGGAATTGAGCTGAAAAATTGTCAGGTCGAAGAAGTTAGAATTGGCCAGGTACACGCACATGTAGTCTTTTCCTTTCAAAGTCCAGCTGCACGAAACACACACAAAAGAAAACAAGTTTAAACAATGATTAGTCATTTCCCAGGTTCGGAACGTATAGAAGTGCAAACATTGAAATACAAGCATAGAAGCATACCACTTTCTTAACCCGTTCATTAGCAGCTGATGTTCCACCGCTGACATTTTCAGGCAGGTATGGACTGCATACACGAACTTCCTTCATTACAACAATGTCGGTCTTATTCCACTGAACTGGAAGCCTGGTGGAACAATAGACTTAGTTAGCCAATATAAGAAATAGAGACACAAGTAGAGTCTCCTTATATTTTCAGCATACACCAAATATTTGCAACAATGGTGCAAAACATGAGCACCACTAACTCGAACAGAAACTGGCGAATATACGCCCCACCTTGAACAGAATTTCAAAATGAATAAATGATACACAAGTGTAGTAAACCATACAGTATTTGTGGTGGAAAAATTGTAGCAAACCACATAAAGTGAAATCAATCTGCTCAGAGTAAGCAGCTGCTAAGGGGGGACAAAATGCAAGGCACTGCAACCTTGACTGAAGTACAGAAAGTATCAGCATTTCATGGTCTTACATAATACCAAGACAGCATGTCTTACCACAATTATTTCTCAACGACAAAGATTGATGCTGGTTCTAGTCATAACTCATTCCAGGCAAATGCAAAATATCCATTTTAGCACTTTTATATGACACAAACAAAATATTCTCGGCTTAGTTTGAAAAGCCTCCGCCCAGTCAGCGAGTGTTGCGTAACAGACAAAAAACAGGAAACCAAACAACATACTGGGACACCAGCTTGAAAAAAAACACAGGTTGTATATTTTCGTCCTTTATTTCTCAGACACAAAGTGACTTCACAATGCATTTGCCTAGTAAGTCTGTAGGTGCAGAGCGAAAAAACAATCAATAATGAGAGGTGATGGGGATCCCACATTACTAATGGAATAAAGATCTAAACCGCGTATATACTCCAAAAAGTCTCTTAAGTTTTTTCTACTGAAAAAAAAGTGGTGAGTCCGAAAAAACTGCTGATTCATAGCAAAATGGGCAAAAGCATGGATATCCTTCAAATACATAATGGAAGTCAGAACTTACGTCTTGGACAATGCATCAAATAATCTTTGGGCTTCTGGGGTAACACCAACACCAATTCTCTCAGCTTCAATCTCAGCTTGCCTGTGCATCACCGCATGTAGTATGAGAACCAAGATGTAACAGTGCAGAAGCCAACGACATGCAATGCTAATTGTCAGCTTCTAATAGCTAATATTAAGCTTGATAACATATCACCATAAATGATAGAGCCTCAAAACACCAAAAACAACGCGCTCACGAGTGAAAAAACCTTACTGCCCAATGTAATAAGCAAAATCATCGATTAACAATTTGCTGAGCAGAAAACCAAAGGCATGGTCAACAGAGATTAATAACTGATGAAAACAAAACACCCCAACATTATAATATTCCTGTAAATGGAAGATTTTCATAAACTCATGAAGACAACTCAAAGGCTAGTAACACAACATGGAGTCTGAAGTTAAAGATTATCTATCAAGTTAACACCCGGAGAAAGTGGCTGAAGCAAGGGGCATATTGGGTGCACTAGCACCTTACTGCACTAGGCCCCTAGTTTATAAGAAATCCAGAAATAATGCAAAAAAAAAACATGCATACGATATGTATATATGATGTCATGAATTTTTAGATCTGAATTCAACAACTCAAGAAATAAATAGAACAAATGCATCTGTGAAGAGTAACAGCAAGATGCTATTCAGTCCATATTTCAATTTGGTAGATTCATATCCTGATTTGTCCTCTTTGTTTATGAACTTGTAAAACAAATTTAGATATGAAAATTTTAGTAGATGTGTATTATTGCCATGCCATATATTGATTTAAAAAATCACAGGTTTCAGGCACGTTTTTCATGACCTAGTGCACTAGTAACATTAAAGGTACTAGTGCATTCTATATGGCAGCCCTGAAGCAAACACTTCACTAACTTTCTAATCTAGGTGCTTACAGGGGTCCAGTGATGCTAACGAACAGCGTGAGACCTCAATGGGAGCACCATTCATCTCCAACATACAAGATAAGAATGGCTATTTTTGGAACATTATTAATATTTTCTGAAATAAATGAATAATGCAAGTTCATCACTGTTGCATGCATGTACTTCCAAGGAGGATACCATCCTCAATCAGAAGAAAGAATTCTGGAACCAAATTGGCACAACTCCCAGATTTTTTTCAACATAGAAGATAAGAAAGGCTATTTTTGGAATGTTATTAATATTTTCTGAAATAAGTGAATAATGCAAGTTCATCACTGTTCCATGCATGTCTTCCACTAGGATACCATCCTCGATCGGAAGAAAGAATTCTGGAACGAAATTGGCACAACTCCCAGATTTTTTTTCAACCATGATCAATCTAGCCCCTGGTTCTAAATAACGCATACCATTCTGTGTCAGTTATATAGCTGCCTGGTTCAACAATCCACTCTTTTGCATCGCCAAAAAGGAACCATTGCTTAGTTACAGAAAAGAAGCGAGAATGACTGATCATTTAATGATCAGCGAGTTCCAAGACCACAACTGAATTTCTAACCATATACCAAATTTATTCCTTTATTCTAATCTAAATCGACAGTACCAATACCAGGTCTAAATCCTTTCATTTCTCCTTAGTTTACACATCTAACCTCAGTTCTTACTATATTGCTGAAATTTCATCTTCAGAACCATCAAAAGTCATCATCAAGGTTGCCTAGGTGGGCTATGCTATTAAGAGCCAAATAGCACACTGTTTGCAAGACAATTATGAGGTACCACCTAGCTAAGTGGCATAAATTTATTTAGGCCACCAGGATTTAGGCCCCCAAAATTTGATAGATCGTAGCCTCTGTTCATTAGCCTCCTGGGTCAAGAAATGTAGGCCATCAAAAATTGGAAACCAGTGGCCAATGCAACATCAAAACCTTAAATGTCTGTCTATGCTACTAGTCATACTTCCCCTTTCCACTAAGGTGTTATTCGGAAAGTAAAGCTCCTTATTGTGGTAATCAATGGCTAGCAGGAAAGGTAACATTGATAAACTCTGAAATGACAACTGGTTTGGAGAATCCAACCTGGCTATTGACGTGTTGGTGAATGAGGCAGATGCAATAATTTCTGAAGTATGAATGGTTAATCTAAAAACCATTCTAACAAGATGTGAGTATCCATGGCTTAAAACATGCCCGTTGACGTTGTTCAGATTGCTAGTTCCACTCGTTTTTCGTCTGATATAGACTCTATTTTGGAAGCTTAATGCTTCTGGTAGCCATAGTACCCAATCTAAGTTATGCAATGATAAATTTAGCCATTGTACTGGAACAAGTGAAGAATCCTAGCTTTTTAGGAGCAACGTATAGCAAAGAGAGATGATTGGCTAGCTCTTGTAGACAAGAATGGTAAGCACCAAAAAGAGCTTTAGCACCTCTGTCTTATGTGTCCTGCCTTCTCTCATCAAAGTGACCAACCTTTTATTAGAACCAAAAAAAGAAGGTTCCCTCAAACGCATCATAACCAAATGTTTCTCATACACTAAAGAGCTAATTTGCTTATTCAAGCTATAACTCAGCTCAGTATCACCTTCAATTGCTATCACCTTTTTGTCCAGCCTATGTCATTATCAGTTTATCACTTTTATTACCGACTAAAATAGTTAGGTCCAGTTCGGGAACAAGTAAAATATCCGCCAAATAAGGTTTGTGAGATATAATGATCTTATACTCGCTGATTTTCATATTTCCTCAAACATGTTTTCACATTTATTACAGTAGCTACTAACTAAATTCCAAAAGAAATGTTGTTTTATTGACGTTTTCCAAGCTGACTGTTCGAATCATGGCCGCATCTCAAATCCAAACAAGGTAAATAAAATAAAATCACATGCATAACTAGCAATAGCTAGTACTCCCTGGGGCTCGGGATGCAGTGAGCAGGACGCACCTGAGGGCGGCCTCCTCCCTGGCGTGGATGGCGGCAAGGTCGAGCACGCAGGCGGCCGGGTCGAGCGGGTCGTCGTACTTGCCGACGACGGTGAAGTCCTGGATGTAGTTGGCCTTGATGACCCTGACGTTCCGGCGCTCGCCCCTCTCCGCCCTGCCCACGCCCTCCTGTGATCTACGCCGTCATGGAAACAAAGCAAACCAGGAAGCAGAGCTAGAGGCAGAGGCGGAAGCTAAAAGGAGATGGAGGTGGGGGATTTGGGAAGGATATGGATGACGAGCAGGTTGCTGGGGCGGTCGAAGGAGACGATCTGGCCCTCGAACTCCTCCCCGAGCGTGGTCTTCGCGGAGATCACCACGCCCACCGCGAACTCCTCGCCGCCGACCTCCATGGCTGGGGTGGGGTGGGGGAGCGGTGGCCGGGACGGGCGGAGGCGCGTCAGAGGGCGGACCGGAGTTGTGTCTGTGTGGGGTTTCGGAGTTACGGCAGATTCTGCGGGGCGATGCGCGTGCGAGTAAAAAAGGGCTGCTGGGGGAAATGGCTACGGCCCTTTTGATTGCGCGGCCTGGTTCTAATACGGCCTGCTTGTGAAGCCCGGATCAGCGCTATTTTGGATATCCGGCCCTGCCGCGGAAGCTTCTTTTCCGATCGAAGCCTAATTTTGTCAGCGTGGTTGACGAGTTTAGCACATTTCCGGTGCCCAATCTGGCGACAAGAGACGGCAGAACACGCGAATCTGTGGGTGTGTTTGGTTTTGGGCTAATTTTGTCCTACCAAAAGTTGGGTAGCTAAAACGAGGGCGATTAGTTTTGGCTGTCTACAAGTTGGCCAAAGTTGGCAACAACGAATGAAGAAAAGAGTGGACAATGGAGCACATCACATTTTGGCAATGGATCCAAACAAACCACGTGCGCTTGCATATTAGTTTTCTTTACACCTTTTGGGTGTTGGTCGTGATTCGTGAAGATGTTTCAAGGGTGGAGTCGGTGTCGCACGAAATAGTGGTATTGCGGCTCCATCCTTGTCATGGTGTGGACACCAAGGAGGAGCATGTGAGGTCTTGTTCTTGCCGATCACCGGCTTTTATGGGTCTGTTAGGTTTCAGCATGTGGCTGCCACGCTGATACTAGTGTGCCAATTATTTAGCTCAGAATTCTTCGGCCATCGGGTGGCCAATTATTTGGCAACAATTTGTGAAGTAAAGCACCACAAGATTCTTAGTCAGACAAAAGAACTGTTACCAAATTAAACAAAAGATCAAATGTTTTCCATGGAATTGTCCAAGGATTCTCGTAGTCTTGGTGGTGTGGTGGGAACAGTATGTTTTTCATCTCTAAGAGTTATTTCAAATAAGTTGATTGGTGTTGGAGACGAGTAAAATGTTTCATGCTTATAGTGATGCAAAAAGGAGCTTGT